>JAQFZN010000920.1:0-20962 GCA_034687075.1 Geophilus carpophagus | reverse complement strand
GGTGGGTTTGTTATAAATCATACTTTTTAATTTTTAAATGTATATAATTTTTAACAACGTAAATGCTTTACTGTAATGAGAGCAGCATAGCCAAATCGGCACTTTCAGTGGGCGTTTTCTCTTAAACGCTTCATTTCCGACGCTCGGGACCAACTCCATTCAACTCACAAGCATCGTTTTAGTAGGTAGGCGAAAGATGAGAAAGATTGCTCACGGCAGTCTTTCTGCACTACACCCGTATTATAATTTGCTTGAATGATATTATACTTATACGGTAGAAGCAACCAAGTAATTCGTTTTCTTGGTTTTGGTTTTGGTTTTAGAATAAACATCGATGGAAATGACTCGGGCATCTGTGTGCAAACAGTAAACATCAGGATGAGCAACTGATTCATCCATGGATTCATCCGCGTTGCCACAGAATGTATTGAAAGCTGCTGCACTCTAGTGAGGTAAGCTAAAAGTTTAATTTTTTTATTGTAAATATTTATCCTAATGGCATTAGTAATGTTTAACATGTTTGATAAAATTTATTTTTGCATTTAATTACAAACTAAGCAAGCATACAGCGTAATATTAATTGAAAAAACAAATTTTACACTAAAAAATGTCTTATGCACAAATTTACTAATAGATGGCGACACTCGTTTCACAATTGAATAATTTTCCTTCAACAAAAAAGTAAACATTCTGCAGTTATACATACTTTTTAGATCAGTATTAAAGAAAAATTACTGCATTAGGCTTGCAGAAATAAAATATAATTTGCATTTAACAGAGACAAGAAAGAAATATCAATATTTTTTCTTTGTATAATTTAATTGCTGGTTATCCTTGAACATTTGAACTTGTGTATCAAACTTCTGTGTACACACCCGTTATCTTATTGCGCTGTTATTCTATTACGAATTATATTGTAAAAATAGTTATTACGCATCTTGATATTTTGGTATAAGCTTAGTAACTGATCAAGATACGTAGGAATCATTTTAATGTTTTCAATCCAAAAAATTTTAGTAGTAAAAATTTTAAATTAATTATATTTTTAATAGCTGTAATTTGTAAATAACAAAGTGACAAAAAAGTCAAAATATAAACCATTAACTAAATTAACCTTTATACTTAAATTATTCATTTACAAAATTTAATTATGTATTGGTAAGAATCATTCATTACAGTTCAATTGATCAAATGTTACCGTGGTCACACATGAATTTTATTTCGAAAAAAAAATCAAGATCTGTAAGTGCGAATTACATCCTTGATGTCAGCTCTGCAGATTGGACATTGGCCACCATTAGGTCGCTGCCAATGCTGTTTAGCACAATCATAACACATACACATATGTCCACAAGAATACAAAACGCAGTCGACTGCTCTATCGTAACAAATTGTACACTCATTCTGTGCATTATCCTGAATTCCATCCAACCCCGAAACTGATTCTTGAGCAAGAGCAGCTTTTTCTTCTGCATGTTTACGTTGACTATTAGTACAAGATACAGGCGGTAAAATAACCTGAAGTTGTCCTCTTTGGTGAGCATTATCCCGCGATAAACCTGAATTAAGAAAAACAAAATATAATTAGTAATTATTTTAAAAATATAAAAATATTTTATAACATACCTAATAAACGTATCTTAGTAGTATTAGCATAAACGTCAAAAAAAGGCCATAATTGCTGCGTGTGATCAACGTGCATAATAGTAACAGGTGGCAAATCATTTTTGTAAAATAAAACTTCACCTGCAACATGAAAAAATAAAAAATAAAAAATAAAAAACTAATCACAGTTATTAAAATTATTATTGTCAAATTTGTAAACATCAATTCAAATAAAATTGTTACTTAAATTTTATATTAAACCTTCTTGATCCATAATAATGAATAAATAAGCAACATTTACTATTTAGTTAATGTAAACAAACATTTCAAGCTATATGTCCCACTGCACCGCTCAATATTTTGTTTGGACTTCATATTTTAAAAACATTATAAAATTAAAATTTTCGCCTTGTAAAATTTTTCAATATTTATAAATAATCTAATACAGTTTCTGCATGATAGATGCAACTTCAATATAAGCAATTCTACTCATAGTTTCTGAAATACCATTACTTTAGTAGTAAAATAGATTAAACTAATCAAAGAATTCCAATTGAGAAATTTAAAGTAATTTTTACTTCGTTTAAAATTTGTCTTCTATGAATTAATGTCCTTCATTTCAATTTTAATGTCTGATTACTTTACGTAGTGTACAATTTAGAAATTAAAAGTGCCATTATTATATTCCAAATGCTATTTCTATCTCTTTAAGTTAAAATAAAAGAATTCATTGAGTATAGCTCCCGTGGGAACTTTGAAACTATTTTTGATGCAGTAGTTTTATTGCAGGTAAATTCATTTTAAAGTAATTATGGAAAAGCTTTGGGGAAACAACGACCAGATTGCATAAAAAAAGGAAACAAAATCCAGGAAACCCCCGAGTGACCTTAAAAATATTCGCAACAAAAGTTACAAGCGTGGGAAGAAGATCAGTGAAGCTTTACCAGAGTTGTAAAGCAGATCTCCTTCTGCTAATGGCCCGGTGACCCTCTTCCAATTACTGTTTACAGATACAAACTAATTTTTATGGCTTTTTACCTTCTAAAGAGATAGAGAAGCCGAGCAGGTCCCCTCTCTGGGGACTGTTAGCAACGTCTTTGTTCACGACCCAGTACTCAAGGCGATCGAGAAGCAAGTCCGAATCCTCAGGCAGGTCGGTAGAACTTAGAAAACCTGGATTACAAGATGTTAAACCAAATGCTAAAGATCCGACGTAGATGCCTTCAGTTTCTAAAATCTAAAATTGTTTTAAAAATACGATAAATTATTAACAAATTTATTTAAATTCACTAACACTATTGGAAATCAATAAATCGGTTAAAATTTTATTACACAACTTTGAAAATAAAAATTGCATTCATTTTATTTATCATCAAATAACTGAAAATATTTTTTCCCTCATTTGATTCCCAGCTGAATTGGAAATCAATAAATTGGCCTAAACCTGTCTTAATTAGTTAACAAAATAAAAGTTATATTATTATTTATAAAGCTAAATCAACTCTAATTTTCAGTTCTGCCCTTTTATTTGATTTCCATTTAGAATCGCTCTTTGATTATAACTCGCCTGTATAGTAATTCTCTCTAAAGGACGAAGCGCAGCAGTAGCAAACACATAACCGCGACTAAATTCTGTATCTATTCGTGTTGCTACACTTCGATCATTCGATAATTGAATATTTCGTCCATGCACAGCATGAAAAAATATACTTTCATAAACCCTAGAGTTACTTTGATTGCTGACAACTGCATCACTGATCGCACCGTCGCTCACGCTTGTCACTGCCTCATTTCGATGAGGTCTAATATAATTATTCAGCTGGCTTCTAGTATCTGTAAGAATTTATAAAACACATTACATTAGAACTTGAAATTTATACATTTTTTTTTGTTATCGACTCAAAGACACAGCTGCTTCCCGTCTGTGCCGACAAAGGTGTTTCTAATTCAATAACTCACCCTAACCAACACCTGGCACGTGCCGTACAGCAGCTGGCACGTGCCAGAATAATACTGGGGAACCGGCACGTGCTGAATGAACACAAGGAAAAGGGAGGACAACTAACGAGGGGAAGAGGGAATAAACGTTAAGAAGGATATCCTTTGATACGTCTTTGATATACAATTATACTACTCGAGTGGTTTTTAAAAAAATTTAAAAAAATATAAAATTAACATAATTTGAATAAAAATAAATATTTTTTTTATTGAAACTTGTTATCAGATGAGTTTTTTGGTATTTTTATACCTTTCGTGCTTTGTCTAAGTAAAATTCTTATTTTTAATCGATTTGTTTATATTTGATAGTTTAATAGGAAAAATTGTGTCTATATAATATTTAATTAATCTGTGCCTAATCCTTTTGAAAAAAGGTTTTCAAGCAGCTGCAGGAAACGGGTATCCAGGTGTACTTCCTCTCACAGGGCACGGGTGTTATGTATAATTACGAGGCAGTTGCCAGTTGTATGAGGGTGGTAACCATAGTGAGAGGGTTCTGTAGGGTTTGGTTGTTTGGATTGGCAAATTTTCAACATGAAAATTTAATTTCATTGGGTGTGGTTAATTATTCTCAAAGCGCGGGAGACTTAGATATCGATTTTCAACGGAATATTTTATTAGTCTTATTATCATCATTATATATATTTTTTTAATAAAAAAAAAGATTTTCCATTCTTTTTCTCGTGTATACAATGTCAAATAAAACTTATTAAGTAGTCGTAAGTTATCTTAAATTTTATTTACATCAAATATATCAAACATTCCACGAATAAAACTCATCTGAACACAAGTTTCATCAGCTTTGCTGCTGTGTTATGTTGTGACTAGAAATCATTTTCTCACTTTCATGTACAGACTAGCACAATAATCTCACCATACTTTCACCAAACAATTATACAATTAATAAATATTTAAAAAAAAATAATAAAATTAAATAAAATAAAAGAAAGTTCATCGCAAACTATTAAGAACAACTTTCACTTTTTGCAGATCGTTTTGTGTGAGCGAACGTAGACTATTGTACGTACCAAGAAATTCCATTGCAATTGTGTTGCCATAGATGTCCAAAACAGCCCATAAGGGACCACGAGTATCGACACCGTTGAAAAAAATTCCTTTCTCTTCTCCATTGATTCCAAAGTGAACATCACCATTTTGAGTAACGTAGTAAAAAAGGACGCAATCCCTTTCTGCATATCTTTCAGCCAAAGCTTTGGCCCAGCAACCAGGTTTGTTTGTAAAGTCCGGACACACGTATTTTGGTAAGTTTCCCCGTAGACTGCTTGGATCAACATTAGTAAAGCCAAATCGAATTACTCCGCTCCAACTAGTTGACGTTTCAGTAAATCGTAGATAAACACGTTCGTTAATTTTAACTGGACGATTGCTGAAAGCAACGCCTTTACAGAAGCTTTCTGATCGGCGTGCCACAGCTCCTCCTTGAAGAAGTCGGATATTTTCTCCATGTACCGGGTGGAAAGTAATTGGAGGTAGATTGTTTGTTCCAATCACGACACTGCCAGATGAACGGGCTGCTGTTAAATAAATAAAATAATCATTTAGTAACATGAAACAATTTTGAAAAATTCCAAATAAATTGTAAAAAAAAAAGTGAATTAAAACATCAACACACCAATTTTTTGGCGCAATTTCTTGATGAGTTTCATGGGAGTCTTCATGACTGGTATAAGGTAAGTGTCGATGCGAGTAGGCAAAGTGATCTGATGTTCACCTCTTGGCAGCTGAGTCGCGTCTGAGTTTCAGCAGCCAACGACTCAGCTCTTATACCCACCCTCAATGCCACCGGACGTGGTGTGGTTGGGCATCTGCTCTCCCCCCTCCTCTGTCACGCTCACTTCCCCCTCATAAAGAAATAAAAGAACCTCCCACCCTATCCACATCCACCTTTATCATGTAAACATTTCATTATAATATGAAACGAACCATCTTGGGTGTGATTTGCGGATGTACTTTTCATTCGTTTATGTTTGAATTTTTTCCGTTTCATCTTTCATGTTGAATTTGATTACAATATATGCATTATATAATTAAACACATCTAAAGTGATGTCATCTTGTTTAATAATTTGGATTTTTGATTATGAGATAAATTATTAAAAGTATAACCATTAAATTGGTTTAATGTTGACGTTGCATATACGGATACACTCGAGTTGTTTTGATGATGAATCATTTAATACGTGTTAAAAAAATTTTTATACTTACAGTGAACATTGCAAATTTTTCCAAGTGATGAATTGTTACCTCCCATTGTAATCTTTGCCAGTTAAACACATTCTTGGTTTCGTAATTATGTACAAAATCTCACGATACTGCACATCCAATGAAAATGTGCCGCCATTTTGCAAATATAAATACTCATTCTGTTGCCTACTGCTGGCTTGTCTTCCGGATAAATAAAGGAATGCAGTGACATCTAGTGGTTAAGAAATCAAACATTGAAATTGCATGAATTACACTTTACAGAATCTGCAGCCAGATTCTAGTTGATATTATTAACTGATTATTAGTTTATTGGTTTTTGTTTATTTATTTTTAAATTAAACTTTGTATTGTTTTTTATTTTTTCTCCCGTTTAATAATTTTGTTTCGCATAAAATAAATTGTAAACACAAAATTAAGTATTCAAACTTTTATTCTACAGAAAGAATTTATACTTCATATCATCACTTTGATAATGACTTACATTTTTCACAGAGCATAAAGTTTTTCGAGTCATCATTAAACATCGAATCAAAATCCCATTCAATATGATCACCACATAAGAAACATTTCTGATCAAGATGTAAATGAGCATGTAAAGCTATACCAGCTTCAGTTAAAAAATTCCTCTTACATTCATTACATTCATAATGAAACACTGTTCCTTCATTTTGCATTGGTACTGTAGAAATCAGCTCACTATTTTCAAGTAACTTATTATTATCTGAATTAATAGTTTCATTAGACGACCTGCTTGTATCGTCATTTGAATTAGAACTTGCCAAGTTATTTTCATCATTTTTCTTTGTATGATTACTGTTGGAAGCATTTTCAATTAATTCCGAACATATTTTATTCAATTCTTCATTTTCACTTTTAATAACTGAAAAATTATTTGGAAGTTGGCACTTCACATTTATAGATATATGTTCATTCAACTCTTCGTAACTCAGAAAACATGATCCACATTCACTGCATGAAATTCCATTTAAATGAGTCGTTTCATGTTTTTGGAAACTTTTCATAATGCAAACACTTTCATCATAGATACATTCATTCAGTCCACTCTCTTTTATTTCCAATGATGATGTTTTTTCATAGGCTTCAACAGAAGTCACTACGTCGCATTCATTACACAATGAAAACACAGTTTCTCTTGTTAAAGTTTGATGATAATTAAACGGATTACCAAAAATTATTTCACACTTAAAGCAATTTTTTATATCATCAGATGAATGTCCTAAAAGATGTTCTTTCATCTCACGAGCACGTGTAAAGCTATTACCACACTTCGTGCATGTTTGCCCACAAAAATGTACGAGTCTATGCATTGCCAATCCTTCAATTGATGCAAATACTTTGTAACATTCAGTACAATTATATAACGAAGAAATCTTTACACTACAGTCATGACAAGTATTCCCATTAATTTTAAGACTGGTTAATTCGCTTGAATTCATCACATTATTATTATAATTCTTGTTATTAGTGACAAATGGTGTATCTTCATCATCAGTTAAACAAATTATTTCAATTTCATCTGATATATCAGTTGATATAAACTGATTTGAATTCGCACTCTCAATTCTTATCACGTTGTCATTATCAGGAAGAAATGTTACATTTATTTGGCCATTATGTGTGGAAGAAGAATAATGTTGATAGTTTAATTCATCGACTGTTTTCTGGGAAGCACTATGTTGTTCACTGCCGGAAGGAAAATTAGTATTATCATTTGACATAATATTGTTATTTTCTAGTTGGCAATGAAAAAACTCTGCACCATTAGGACTGCTAAGTGATGAATTATCTTCTAAACCAAAAGCACAATCTAACGCATCTGTTTTTTCATTTCCAATTGCTGAAGAATCAAGCTTACTTCGAGATGAACTTCTCGTATTGTATGCTTTATTTAATACAACATTCGACTCATTCTTTTCTGTATTTTCAACTTTTTTACCATTTATGGGTATATTCGTCATTTGTAACACAGTATCTTTTCGTTTGCTTCGTTTTCTGCAAACCTTTATGTGATCCTGACTTGTCGAAGATCTCGTGAACCTCATTCCACACATTTCACACTTGAATGGCTTAAAATTAGTATGAACGACAATATGCCGAGTAATTGCATTATAAGTCCCAAATACTTTGCCACATTTTCGACAACAATACTTACTATTATGTTTATTTAGATGTGCCTTTAAAGATTTCTTGTTAAAATATATTCTTCCACAATAATTGCACATCATTTCTCCAGTAATTTGTTTAGCAATAGTAATTTCTCTATTGATAATTACTAGAGATTCACATTCCATGCAAAGTGACTTCTTACTACTTTTGTTAGAACAAGGTCCTAAATCAAATTCCTTATCGAAATATCTGAAACACTCGTTACATGTTGTAAATGATGTTGGAGTATGAGATAATAAATGTTGATGAAGGTTTTCGTGTGGTGTAAACTTGTTTCCACAAGTAAGACATCTTTGATCTTGACCATGTAATAATCTGTGAACTGCAAGGCCTGCACTTGATATAAATTCTTCGCTACAGTCTGAACATCTAAATAATGACTCGTCTGTTTCCATGTCATCTAAATTTGCTGGATTTTTTGTATGAGATGTTGATTCCACTGAAACTACTTCATTTGCTTCAAAAAATTCGGAATTTGTTTTGATTTCTTTGGCACTTCTAACTGGTTTAGTATTATTTAGTTTAGTAACTTCTGAACTGCAACTTACAGATTTCTTTTTTCTTAAATTCATTTTAATTGGCGTACCTCCGTTTACATCTGCAAATGCAATATTTTATTTTAATGATATGTAAATTTTACTCAAATTAATAAAATATCAAACTTTCTAACTGAATTAACGTTTGAACTTATCATTTCTTTAATTTGATATCTTTCATTCACCTTGAGTTTCGAACGAATTATGCTGCTCTTTCGAGTCAGTTTGACCTGAAATTAAAACTTTGACACACTGGAATTTGCAGTTACAACATGCACATTCCTTACTTTTACATTCGTCATTATTTTTATCCCATACAATAAACGTTTCTAAAGGTTGAATAATTTTGCAACTACGAAAATACTTTTGCCCATCATTTACGAAAGAAAGTAGATTTGCTTGTTGTTGAGTTTCTGCTTTGCACACAAATGCCATCCACTCACTAAATTTCATCTCTTTCGCATCCTAAGAAAAAAATTAATCGACAATAAGTATACAATACTTGACACAAATATTTAAAATATACCTTTCCTGGATAAGGACCGAATTGAGTACCCACACCTATAATTTCCTTGGCGTAAATAACTCTTTGTGGCATTTGTTTATGATCGCCAGTTGCCTGTAATAGTTAACAAATATTTAATGAATAGATATCAAAACATTACGCAATAAAATATATAAATTTGTAACAGTTCACTGAGATTTATTGTTTAGAATAATCTAGTACTACACATATTTTATATTCGAATTAAGACGCATCAAAAATACATACGTACCATTTGCTTAAACTTAGCTTCTCGATTTGCTCAATAAAAACTAAGTAGCGAAAGGCAAATAATTACTTGCCAAATTTTCTAACAGCATCGTTAATACATTGCTTTCATTTAGTCTTTATATGTTATGAGACAAAAGAAATAGATGAGCTTAATGAATGTCCCACATCAGTCCAATACCCTCTGTTTCAATTTCTTTCTGTTAGTTGTTTGTTTCTGCCACCAGATGCTCCCATTGTTGATGTTGGAGTCATTGAAGATTAGACGAAGATATTCTCAGTTTGAGATAAATGTTGCAAATTAAAGCTATACTTTATTAATTGTGCAATGTTTACGCCGTTTTATTACTAATTTTTAAAAATAATTTGCATCAAAAATTGTAAAGGTTTAATAAAATACTATATTTTTAATGGATTTCTTTTATCAGTGGGAGGGGTAATTTGAAAAAAACAAAAGATTTTCTTGCTGATGAACAAATATTCTTTTTAAATTTATTTATTTTTTGGATTAATTTTGGTTATTATTTTTTTGTTTTACTACTTTCATACAAGTTTTTAAGAAAAGAAAACTGTAAACATGTTATTAAAACTGCTAGTCCGCAGTCGTATAACTTTACTGGAGTATTCTATTTTTTGTAGAAGATACATTTTTTTGATGATGATACTTAAACACATCCCCTTGCTTTAGCATATACATTTTAAACATTAAGATTTCATTTAATCTTCTTCCAGCTCAGCTAAAACATATTTCTGCAAAACAGTTATAATATCTGTTTGAGCACATATGACACTCCTTGCAGACAAACATCGTAGTTTGTGTGCTACTAAACATCCAAAAGCACTAGAGTCATCGTCAGTTGAAGATGACTGTACAAGGAATTTAAAATGCTTCTATCAGTTATTACGTTAAAATTTATTGTTTAAAAATACTTGTACCCCTCCTTGGCTACTCCCAACCCAAAATCTAATACCATTTTGAGACACATTTCCTAATTGATTCATCATTTCTGCTATATTCTCAGCTTTAATAATTGCTGTTTTGGTTCTTTTGCCTGAATTATTTTGACTTTGTGAAGCTATAAAAATATTTATGTATTAGAAAATTATGAAAAATCAAGTTAATATACAATTTATACTTGTATATGGTAATGATAATGGTAATGAATGTGGGTTGGGTCTGTTTCCAATCATCTATAAATAAAAGTAAATCATATATAATATTCGTTTATAGTTAACGATTAATATTTCTTACATTATCTTCCATTTCTGCTTCCATTTATTCAAGTCAGCAAGCTATTATTGAGGTAACGGAAAGCAAACCGATTGGAAACATCACATCTTCAAAACCTAAAGCAACAATAATCGGATGTTATTAAACAATATGAATTGCACGCGATAAAACTACCTAGCTTAGTTTGTTCTCTTGTTTTATCTCAAATTATGTTCATCTATTGTTTTGGTTTAATGCTACAGGTGTATGCATTCATAACACATAAGAAAGTCATGTAAAGACTACTAACATTTTTATTAAGATGTCAGCACATTTACAGTGAATTAATTTATGAATAGGCATTGCATTTACGAACCCTCCAATTCAGCTAAAATATATTTTTGCAAAATTGTCATTATATCAGCTTGAGCCATTATGACTTTACGAGCACTCAAACAACGAAGTTTGTAAGTAACCAGTTGACCAAATACAGCAGATTCATCACTTGGTGAAGAAGATGTTGTCTACATTATTTATATAACGATACCAATAAAATAGTATAATAAATTTATTCTGTAGTATTTATTTCTACAAAAATACTTCTGTAAAAACGTACATTTGAAGATGAGGAAAGGTCAGAACTTTGATTAGCTGTAAGGCTAATGCTATTGGAATAACCATCAATTGCACTTCTATTTTTTCTTCTCGCTGATTTACCTGTCAAATATATATATATTCAAAATTTTATTCTAAACCAACAAATAACATTAGTTATTACTAGTGCTCTTACTGTTGGTCTTTATTGCTGGTGATGAAATGTTTTTACGACCCTGCAAACAAATAAGCATAATAAATAAATTAATAATTTTACTGTCTGATATTAATAATGTAAATCGAAATAACACATCTTACATCCTCATCCATTGCATCCATCATACTTTTCCTTTTAGGAATTGTGTTTTACTAAAGTTATTTTAGATAAAACAGAAATGTATGGAACTTGACATACGACATCTTCATACCAAACCATCAGTGTTAAATTACAGTAAGTATTGTTCCATTATTTAACAGAGGTAGTGTACATGCCAAATGACTTGCAACAGTATGAACTATATAACAATTTACATCAAAATTTAAATTATTTTAATTTTTCACAACATTTTGTTTTAGAGTACTCCAAATACAAGATTTCACATGAATGATATGCACACAACATCCATGCATATATTTTATTGTAAAATATATTTTTCCACAAATTTAATCATCTTCTAATTCTGCCAAGATATACTTCTGCAGTATTTGCAAAATGTCAGCTTGTGCCTTTATTTGATTTACCACGCTTAAATGTCGTAATTTGTGTCCAACAAGGCATCCAAATGCATTTGAGTCATCATCAACTGAAGTAACGCACGTCTGTAATTTAGAATACAGAATTTGGAATACAATTATTCAGTACATTACAAATCTCAGTTTTATTCTGTCAGTGACAAACCCATTTAAATTCGATTGAAAAATATTAATGCATCTTACAGAGATATAAATAAATTGAGGTAGTAAATTACTATCTGTAAATTAATTTCTGTCTCTATAAAATGCATTTAATATAAATAGTACCCAATTTTACTGTCTCAGTAATGAATTTTCTATAATCACTTAATACATTATTGTTATAGCAACAACATCAGTACCGGTACTAAAACAATAAATTAAAGTTGAATAAATTTAATTCTTTAAAATATGCAATAATAAACAAATGAAAATTTCGACAAAGTTATACAGTATTCTCTAATTGACAACATATGTCTATGTAAAAAATTTTCAACGAAAATGTTGTCAATTAGAATCCAAAATCAATTTTCAGTTTAAGTATAAAAGCAGCATTGCAAACGTTAATTGGGTTTATTAGTATAACAAACTCTAAATCCAATTTATATCATTTCAATTGTACTCATCACATCCACAAAAATATTTCCCTACTCTTCTTCTTCCTTTACAAAACTTTACTTGTCTCCAGTACTCAAGGCAAGTTAAGTGCCTTGAGTACTCAAGACAAGCTCTATTGCCGCTATCCATACAAGTACTGTGCTACTGTGAGCGATCGCTATCACTAGAAGCAGCACTACAAGTGACACTACCTTTCCACCAAAAGAACCATAATAGCAAAATTATATTTGCAACTACTTTTTTTGCCAATGCTAAGACTACTATTGTTGCTACAGTATGAACCAACAGCATTCATTTTAGGGGTTTGAATATAATTTCCAATAATTTCAGGTACGTAATTCACAATACTAAAATAATTTAATCTAATAAAACGTAGTAATAGTGTAGCAATTAAGTAGCGAAATTTTTTCATAGCGATAGTAGCAAACTATCAATAATTTAAATCTTAGCAATAGCATGCTTCTTTTAACAAGTAGCATTTTCAACCCCGGTGATTATTGAGTTATGTAGCAATTATTGTTATTCTGTAATCAAATGAACATTATTAAAACCTACTAATATATGTTGTTACAATCCTAAATGCAAATATTTTTCAGTTAAATTTTATATCAAGAACAAGGATCTTCTAAGATATTTGTCAATATTTTTTTTACATATCTTAACCCAAGTCAGAATGTGAAGTGATTTCAATTTTTAACTTGCTGATTAATTGTTGTATTACTAGGTGTTACAATACTGAGATCCCAGCAATATTGGTACTGTTCAGTAACAATATTGAAAAAGCCGAATGTTTCTGTATTAATAAAAAAGAACTCAGTTTTATTTACATTTGTACAGTGTTTTTAATTTTACATATCCAATTTTAATTGACAAATGCAGATGTAAGGTTAATGCTTAAGTTTGTCTGTCTTGATAATTTGTCTAAAAAATACATGTGTGTGTATATATATATATATATATATACCTATATACATATATACATCCAGAGCAGAGTTGGGACCGTAACCACAAAACAAGTAATGCATTACAGTTAACGCTACTTTCATAGAAAAAAGTCGCGTTACATACCATTACCGTTACATTTTTTATGCTTACCGTTACCGTTAGCATTACAGTGGCTATCTATAATTTTAGGCACGTCATACCAGTAACGATACCAATTTAGATAATGCGTGTCGTTACCGTTCTATTGGTGCCATTGTGTAACGCGTTCCTGCTTCCCATCTCCAGACAGCAAACATAACTTGTTCCTGTTATCGTTACATTAACGATTCAGAACCCAGTTTGTGTTGATTCATTTTGTGTTTTTACAAACTTGCATGTGTCTGAATTACCACTAATAGTAAACAACTCGAAAGTCATACTTTCAATATAACTCATCCACATAAAAGTCATGTTAAAATCTACAAAAAACAAATTGAAACACAACAAAACATCTACATACAAAACTTCCTAAGAAAACTCAAAACACTCACCCAACAATATTTACAACATAAACAAATTCTCAATATAAAACTCATAATTTTTCTCTTTCTGTCGTTATTCTTAGGTAGACAGGTTAAATCGTGAGCTAAGGTTTAAGTTATTGTAAGCAAATCGTTGTTCTGAATTGTGTAGAGTTTGTGTCACGAGTTTTGTTTTGTAAGTTTTATGTAAACCAGTGGTAGAATTGGTATCAATTTAATGACAACTATCAAACACATTTTTCTCTTCACCGCACACATTTTTAGAATGTGCACTACAGATTTGTGCACTCATCATTGTTTAATCTTCTTAAATACAAACTGATTTTTCTTAAGTTGATACTTACCTATTCGTTTAGTATTTTAAGCTATAACGTAAAATAATTCAAATAATTATACGAAAAATTACTTTAAAACTCTGTTCGGTGCCGGATAACTCTTGCATCTTACGGGAAGGTACACCTTCAGAATCCATAGAGCTGCAATTCTTCCTCTTTCTGCGAGATTTATCTATCATAAAATAAAAATAAAGATATATAAATTCCATCATTTAAATAGCAAAATTTTATTTATAATAGCTCACCCTTAGATTTACTGCACGACGACTTCTTATCCTAATAAATAAATATTCAAATATTACAAATGTTAAGAAATATTAGTTTAACTGATTACTATAATACTATATTAATCAGTTACATTAAATTAAGATTTACTAACACTTTCCGGCATTGTAAAAATTTAAACCTACTATGTAAGTTTATACTTCATACCAAAATACTAAAAGTGATTTTAAATGCAAAAAAAGCTAAAATTTAACTGCATTAAGCGAAGTAATTCTCAGCCCTGTTTAAAGATCATTGCATTGTCACGTGCATCTTAACAAACAAATTGCAATTACTTGTTCACGTGAAACTGTAACATTTGTTAAAGAATTATTATTTTTCTCTTCAGATTTGGTTGGCATTTCAAGTATTGCGTCAGTTGTGTCACAATCGGTTGAAGATACATCGTGATTAACTTCTTTTGATCTCTTGATGTGTTGTGCTGAACCGGTACCGCGTAAAAAAAGAAGTTGGTTGTAATGTTCCCAACTGGGTTCATATATATTTTCTGGGGTTTCATTTTCAGACTTTACTGCCTTTTTGTATTCTTTAGTAAACATGGTCCGAAGATTCTTGAATTTTTTGCTGATAGAATTGACTAAATTAAAAGATTAAATCAAAATAAAATTTCACTTATATCGATTATCGGCATATGTAGTAAACTGCCTACTGCCGACACGCATGAGATGTCGTTGTCTTACCATCAACAGAAAATCCTTTATCACTCAACATTTTTTTCACATTACTTAATACTTCTCGCCTTTTTGTCTTTTTATAATAATCTCGATTTTTAGTATCCCAGTAATTTGGTTGTGTTGCTAGATATTCAATTAACAGTGTTTCCATTTTTCGAGGCCACCGATAAGCGAGCGACATTTTTAATGCAGCAATGATTATTCTACAACCTGCTTGAATTCATATATTTCCTTAAAGGTAATTCTAATGAAAGTTCTATTAATTAATAACAAAAAATCATCGATTAAAAATCACTAACAAATAATAAAATAATCTATTTTACCCGTTATACTACACAACCAATAAAGTTAATTGGTTTCTAAAATTGACATAGAGCAGGATTCAGCCTTTATTACAACCGATGTCGGCTGTGATTCTCTACGTATAGCAAAATATCTGCAGTTGCCGTCTAGTGGCCGAATAAGTTAACTCTTTTTTAACATTGTAAATTTCTCTATTTGTTTTATCTATTGCGGTCCTGGTCACTGCAGTTCAAGGGCAGCTGGTTTTTAGGCAGACGAATGTAATGGGTATTATTCCAAAGCAAATCATTTTTAGATAGCTTCACACAAAACGTATGGCAACACAGTCATTGCCCATTGCTCCGTTAGGTATTATTTTTAAGGGGGACAATGCTGATGGAAACGATAAATACAAAGAAGTAATTTATTTTAATTTCATTCAAAAATTGCGTTGTAGTTTAATACATCATTTTTAGGAATTAATTCGAGCGGGTTTTCGTTGTCGTCTTGTGCCAGTTTTAAGTTTTTATTACTGTAATTCAGAAAAGCTTATGAATGTATTATTGAGTCCGGAAGAATACAGCGGCATTATTTTTACTAGCCCCAGGTCGGTGTATGCAGTGCGGAAAGCAGTTGAAAATTTTAATGGTAACGATGCGGATTTCAGAGTTTTTAGTGTAATCGATTTAATTTTTTTTTTTTGAATTATTATTTAGCTGATCGAAGGTATTACGTGTTAGAAAGATGGGAAAAGTTGTTAACTTTTGTTGTGGGAGAAGCTACTCAGGCATTAGCAAGTAAATTTAAGAAAAAAATACGTTAACAAGTGGATAATGACAATACACTTAATATTTTCAGAAACGTTACTTGGACTTTCACCAATTGGAGGCCACTCAGGAAATGCTGATGCTCTGAGTTCTGTGATTGCATCTGGTAAAAATATATTTTTTTAAAATAAAAACAACTTTAGATGTTTAAAAATAATTTTTGTCAGTAGTAGTTGCTCCAAATAAGAACCCATTACTTTTTCCTTGTGGCAATTTAACCAACGAAACTATTCCTAAAACATTATCTGACGCAAGTATGATTAAATGAATGAATGAAATAAATAAAAAAATTACATTTACATAGAGTAAATTAAATTTGAATAAAATGTATTTTATTTAGCAATCTCAGTGGAAAGTATTGTAGTGTATCAAACCCAACCAAACTGTTGTTTGAGAGAAACATTGCAGTATATTCTCTTTAAAGAGGTAATAAATATTGATAATGCAGAGAAATTCTAATTACTATTTAATTTGTTATAATTTTTTAGGGCAAGCCAGATTTCATGGTTTTCTTCAGTCCTTCTGGTGTGAAGTATGCTCTACCACTATTAAGGGAGATTGATTTTCCAACTGCTAAATGCAAGGTTGTATTTATATTGATGGAATTAGTCAGTATTATAGTTTTAAATTTTAACTTGTTTCGCAGTTTATTGCAATTGGAACTTCAACGGGAGATGCTATGGCAAAAATGGGTCTTGAAGTTGCAGCCATTGCAATGCATCCTACACCAGAATCTTTGGCTCACGCAATAATGCATATAAAATAGAATTATTTGTCTATCATATATATATATACATATATTTATCTGGCCTAAAAATGATATAAATATTATATTTCTAATTTCTAGCAGAAGATAGTGTTATTTTAAATTTATTTATTATTATTATTTTGTAATTATTAACATGTATGGAATCCTACATTTATGGTTTTCAAATAAAATTGTTTATTTTTTACATTTGCGATATATTTAAAAATACATATTAACTTGTATAGAAAACATAAAATTGATTTACATTAGTATTAATGTTTATAATTAAGGCTTGCAATACCTTATCCCGGATTAATACCTTTACCGTTGTGGTACTAGTACTGGTTGGTTTAATACATTTATTTCGGTATTATTAGAAGCAAAAAATATTCAAATATTAGAAATAAAATATAAAAAATTTCATTATGCAAGTGTTACAAATCTGTTAAATTTGAACATAATGAATGAATAGGGCAGAAAGTGTGTCTGGTAATAGCAAACATATATGAAATAGAAACAACTAAAACCAAGAAGCTTATAAAATAAACAAAACTCTGAAATAAATGCTTGTTTTTGTTTACAAGCTTTTTTTTATGCATACAAAGTAAAAACTAACCAACTGAAATTAATTGTTTGGTTTTTTTTACTATATTTCATTGTTTTTATTATATTTGTTTGTTTTTTTATCGAATTTTGTTATTTTCTATTACTTTTAAATACATTTCGTTATTTTTTCTTGTTTTTTGTTATTTTAATGAAACTTTTTCATTAGTGTTCACTGTTTAAATACCGGTATTGGAAAATCAGTCTGGTATTGCAAGCCCTTTTAATAGTGCTGTTAAAAAATAATGGTTATTTACATTAAAATTTTTCAAGTATTATATTAAATAACAGATCATTAAACAAAATATTTATTTATAAAATAAAAATTGCGATTATAAAAATTAGAAGTTTTATTTTTCACATCGATGAAACTTCAAACTTTCTTCAAACTTATACTTTCTCCCACAACTCGTGCATTCATACTGTGCGCTTAAAACAGTATCCTCTTCTGTCTTCCTCCTTTTACCAGTCTTTTTTTTCGTAGGATTGTCATGGATCACAGCTATGTGACATAACAGATAAGCTTTTAGTGGAAATCTCTCTTCACAAATTTCACATTTGTAAGAGAGATTTCCATTGTTATTAGTTTCAATTAATAATTTTTTTTTCTTTTGTACTGGCTTTACGGTTCTGCTTGCATGTGATTTTACATTTCTAATTTTTGTATGTCGTTTCTCCTTTTGTAAATTTTTTCTATCATCTGTTTTTAACACACATTTTCCACCATTAAGACATCGTTTTCGTTTTATTTTACTATTGTCATCTTTAACCAATACTTGATTATCATTAATATTTGGATTTTCTTTGTTAATTTTTGTTGTTTCTTTATCATCTTGTTCAGAGTGAAAATTACATTCACTAACCGAAGGGGTTACATTTATCTCGCCAGTCTGCTCAATAGTATCTGATTTTCCAATTGTTTTAGTTTCTAGAGCAATTTTTGATTTGATTTCTTCTCTGCACACAGCATCTATCAAGGAACGGAGAACCAATTCCACTTCTTCTGTTTCAAGAATATCGTTATTACATGGTTCTTCAAGGTGTTCTTCATTCTATAATAAAACAAGAGGCAAAATCAGAAAAATGAAAAGCCCAGTTTTCTATTATTATAAACGTGTTACATTATCAGCAGTTCCTACACTTTGATCAGTGTTTTCTTCTGTGCACAACGTCCACAAATTAGAAAAATTTCTGCGTAAAACCATTCTGAAATGGCTTTCTTTGTAATAAACAAATTCTAATTTAATTAATTTCATTTTTAATGTAAATTTGTAACTTACTATTTTCTATATTTTTCTTATCATTTTTACGCGGCCGTCGACGCTTATTTTTCGTTAATGTATCAGCCAACTGACCAAAGTCCGAAAAAGCTGCCAGTTTTCGGTTATGCTTAATATCAAATCCTGCATCATCATAAACTGTCCTTATTTTAAGTCTTCTTAATTTATTAACTAGAAAAATAAATTTATCAATCAGTAGTAAATACTGATTTCAAAAAAAGCACAAAATTACCTAATTCATCGTAATCATTTGAAGTTACGTATCGAAATGTTATCTCTGGTTCTAACTCGAACCATACACATAGATCCTCCTTACGTTGAATATTTTTGATAACTGTAAAGTAAAATTTCTCGTTTCGTTTTTCTCCGAGCAAGTTAGCTTCTTCTATCCGAGTAGCTCGCTTTACTTGAGGCATCCATTTGAATTCATCATCATCCTTCTATTGCATAAAAAAAATATGTTAAGTAAAATATAGAATAAATGTCATTTAGTTGACTGCATGAATACCAATTCTTTGGCAAAAATTATTCAGCTTATTCAGTTTAGTAATATCAATGTAAAAACAATGCAAAATCTAAATTATTTCAATTGAAATTTTGTGTTCACTAATTTTTTTGTTCACCTATATATTAAAATTTTTATTAAATGACGTGCTTGTTAATTATGATATTCATTTTCTTCACATAAAATTTGTGTTGTACCTCTTTGCCGTACGGTCCAAAGGTGGCACCAACTTTTAAATCCCAACATGCATGAACAGAAACATGTCTCTGATGTTTATTAGTTTCTCGCCATTGACTTCATTACAAAGAAAATTAAAATTAAAATTAGTTTTAAATTCACACAAGATTGTAATTAAACACGGTAGATACCTCCACATTTCAAACCTTGAAAAAGTATTCTTCATAATTGATAAACCTAAAACAAAAAATATAAGTTAAAGTTAGCGCTCATTCCCACATTTTCACTCTAATGCCAGACCTAGCCATGAAAGGTTGAACGACCTTGAGACAAGATAGAAAGAGACTTGCCAGTTGTGTTGGAAAACTGTAACTATAGGAACCAAGGCATTTGAAAACTGACTCGATTGGTCCTTCCGGTTATAACCGCAATAACCCAAATTAAAAGATAGGTTAATGCGGTTATCAAGATGGTGGCCTCCAGAAACGAGCATTTTTTTGCAATTTATGTGAACTCTATTCCTTCAGCAGGAATGATGTTTATTACCAGATAGTTAGGCATAATACAAATAATAAAATTAGTTTCTGTGCTTTCGGAATAGCTTTGGATGAATTTTATCTGATTTTTCAGAATTAGATTTCTCCAATAGGAAGCTGGCACTAAAATAGTTTGTCCATTGAACAATAGAGGGGCTTTACTGTCGAGGTTTGTTTATAGAATAAAAATGGGAATTATATTTTAAAAAATATTGTAGCTAGATTATAGAAAAGAAACAAAATTTAGAAGTAAAGTAAACATTGACAATTGCTATTTAAATGCTTAAAAAATTAATTTAATTAAATTTTTTTCTTTGAACAATGGTTCTACTTGAGTATATAACAATTACCGTATTTTACACGTGTGATTTTACCTTGCACCCATGTTGCGTGTTATATGCGAGTGTGTGTTATAACCACCTGTACATACAATTATTCAATTATGGATACAATTGAACATACATATGGCACCCCTGTTAATGTTAATGTAAGGGGCCATCCATAAATGATGTCACGCTGTTTTTTGCTATTTTGGATACCCCCTTTCCCTTGTCACAACTGTCACAATAACTTAAACTCTTCCCCTAAACCCCCTAATATGACATCACAATAATGGTACCCACCCCTCTAAAAATGCAATAAAATTTTTGTTAAGATTTTTTAAATAATTTTTTTCAACAGAAAATTTAGTTTTTTTATTCATGTTTTATTATTTTTTATTTTTTTTTAAATTACACGATAATATTAAATTCTATTTTGTGACATAG
>JAQFZN010000919.1:0-20971 GCA_034687075.1 Geophilus carpophagus | reverse complement strand
GAAGCTGACCTTGAGCAGAAAGTAAAAAGATGGCGCCACATAAATTGTAAACAAAAAAGGAAGAGACATTGACACACTTAAATTTATAATTTATAAATTCATACATGTACCTGCTGTCTGGTTACCGTACTTTTCTTATTTCATAAAATTTTGTTAAAATTTTTAAATGATAACAGAATTTTTTTGCTCTTTATTGATTATTGCTTAAGAGCTGACTCTGATCAGATGATGACAGTAGAATTAATTATTTATTTTGTTACGAAAGTAAGTAGGCTATTACATTTTTAATTATACTGTAAATTGTATTGTTTATTAATGTGCAGCTAAGCGTAACTGTTAAATTTCATAAATGTAATAAAGTACTATAAATAGTTAGCTAATTGCATGTTTTTGTAAGAAATTGACGTCAGAAATCCCAATTTCAGAATTTGCCAACATTTCTAATTAGCATTTATTTGATGATTTATTTAATATTTAATTATCAATACGTTTTGAAATTCCCGCCTTATTTACTGTGAATAACCAAAATGGAGAATTGTTTTCATAAATCTTCTTTTTCACAATTAAATAAATTATTTAATACTTGAATTTTCATGATTTGTTTTAATTATAACTAATTGATCCAATAATTTCTAATTTCCATGCTTTTGAAGAATGGTCTCGTACACTGGCGAGATTATGCGAGAACAGCGAGATCATCACACTGTCTTTGGCGGGAATCTTCTCTCGGTCGCTGAATGCAATGGAATTCGATATCTCCAAACGTGGTAATATTAAAGTGGAAATATCTCCAAAACAAAATGTTCAAATGTATACCGAACCACCAGAAGATGTTGTTACTATACAAGAGTTCGAAGAAGTTGCTTTAGAAAGGCTTAAAGGTTGAAACAAAACAACACTTTGTTAATTTGATAATAACACTAATTATTATTCTTGCAGTTTTACGAATCGTCGAGGCAGTCAGACTCAAGTACAAAAATATGATTTATTCCGACGATTTAAAAATTGATTTAATGAATCGATTAAGAGCTGAAAATTTACTCGGTTATTTTAAGGTAAAATGTAAATTTTTTTTTTCAATAAAATTTCTAATAATTTGTATTTATTTTAAAGATTCAAGATGATAGCGAAAGCAGTCGCCGCGATTACATTTCACATTTTATTCTTCGATTAGCTTATTGTAAAACAGAAGCGTTGAAAAATTGGTTTCTCGATCAGGAAACCGATTTATTTCGATGTCGATTTATTCATCAATCGAATTCTGAAAAATTGGAATTTATATTAGAAAACAAATTACCGTTTAAAATGGTATTGACAATTTATATATTTTTATATTGACAAAACATAGTCGAATATTTATTTATTCTTTAATTAGATAAGTGAAGAGGAAAAAGAAAAATTAGAAGACGAAATTATCGAACAATATTCGTTTATTAACAAAAATTATTTCAAATTCGTACATATATTTAAAGTAATGATTATTATTTCTTTAACTGGAAACACATTTTAACATTATTTTTATTATTGCCAGGTTTATTTTACTCAAGTTGAAAACTTAGTTCGACGAAGAAAAGTTGTTTTAAAACGTGGTTACGTTTATCTTCCTCTCAAAGAGATGGAAACCCTCGTAACAAATTACTATAGAGAAGAATTATCGAAAGCATTAGCAGTTAATTTAAATTTAACGATTCAATTAATTAAATTGTTAAATTTATTTGATTTTTTTTCTTAGATAACCAGAAAAAGATTATCGAAATTAGGTGAAGATGATCGATGCTTGAAGATATTAGACGGACTTCCTGTTCGTTACACCGGCAAAAACTATAACACAACTTTGGATAACGTTAATGCTAATGAAATTACGGCCGATATGATCGATTCAGTACGAATACATAATTTAATTAATTATTCATTCGAGTCTGAAAATTTTTTTTCGTCAGATTTCGCAAAAAAGTTTTCCGCCATGTATGAAATCGTTGTACGACACTTTACATACTTGTCACCATTTACGTCACGGCGGTCGGATGCAATTCGGATTGTTTTTAAAGGGTATCGGAATGAAACTAGAACAAGGAGTAACATTTTGGAAAAAAGAATTTTGTAAAAAGATTACCGAAGAAGAAGTGAGAAAAACATAAATTCGATAGATTTATTTATGAATTAATTGATTTATTTTTTACAGTTTCAAAAGAAATATTTATACAACATTCGACATAATTACGGACAAGAAGGTAAAAGAACAAATTACACACCGTATTCTTGTGTAAAGATCGTTACCGGCTCCGTACCCGGACCTGGAGATTCGCACGGTAAAAAGAAAATTAACCTTAATAATTAAACTAATTTAAATTAAATTTATTAAATTTTTTTATTCAGGTTGTCCGTTTAAACATTGGGATAAAAATTCTTTATCGAGATATTTGAAACAGAATAATGTAAACGCTTTCGATTCAACGAAGGTAATTGACGAAAATATATGAATTTGAAATTGAGAATTTAAAAAATTAATTTCTAGATTCATAATTTGGTTGACACTCAACATTACAACATCGCTTGCACACAATTCTTCGAGTCTGTTCACGGATTTCCATCCGAACAAAGTATATCTCATCCGAATCAATATTTCGAAGAAAGTAGAAAAGAAACAAAAAAGAAAGGTTAATTGAATAATTATGTAATTTTATATTTTTGATTGTAAAATTTTAAATACGTTTTAAGAAAGATAAAAATTGAAAAAAACTAAATAAAAAAAATCGTTTTTTACTGCGTTTGACTTTGCACCTTTGATAGAGGATACATTTATGATGTAAACATAATATTTAAGCCTTGAGCAAGAAAATAAATTACAGGGCTGGGTTTCAAGGTCTTTTAGTTTCTTTCAAAAATTTGGAATGGCAGATTGAATCATAAAGAATGTATGCAGGATGAGTTGATGATGACTGCTTTGAAATTTTGTTGTTACGCCATCAATAAATGATAGATTATTTTCAAAACTTATAAGTTTGACACGTAAATAAAATAAAATAAATAAAAATTTCAAGTTCGCCATTTTCTTTAGCAGTCGTTCTTAATGAATTTATACAAAATTTTTACTTTTAATTACTTCTAATACGCATTTTCCTTTTTTTTCATTATTTTATCATCGATATAAATAATAAATAAAAAATGAAGTACACCCTTAATGGCGCGCGAGTTTTTCATTAATTAAATTGTCGGCTGTGCGTGACTGCAAGCTCGGGTTATTGAACTCAAAGCCAGCCGTAATTTAGTATGGATAAAGTACAATGTGCATCCACTTAAATTTAACCTTCATTTTTAACAACAAACCAAAAAACCACTACTATACTTTTTATCTTAAATACCTCAACATGCACCTGTTGTCAAACATTTTATCAACAATGATAACGATACATCCATCATAAATGTCATTACCCACCTCATATACTGTCTTAAACTTTATTCAAAATCCAATACTACATCGAGTCGTAGCGAACTGCATTGCAGTAATACAAAATATGACTCATATTCAACTAATTTCCAAACTGTTTTATTAATAAATAATGAAAACAAAACCAAGTGTAAAGATAATTGATGAGAAGAAAACAAAAGACAGCTGCACTCTTTACTGATTCATAAAGTTCTACCATAATTAAAGTTTTAATCGATTTCATCTGGTAGCAGAAACATTGCAGACTGCAGTTGGACTACTGGAACCACTCGGTGGAATTGTGCCAACCATAAACACACTGCACATCTTTTTCAGAACATATCCACATTCAATTCAGTCTCTTCGATAACGGTACAGTATTTCATTTTATTTAACAATTTCTTTTTCTAACTTTTATTATAAATTTACACAATTTTGTAAACATGATAAAATTTCCGTATTGATAAAATTGATAACCTTATTTTGAAATATTTATGACAACATCGATCAAACATACCAACGCAGACAGTAGTGATAATCATGTGATTTTTTACGTAAACTCTACCGTTCCCAAATCCAGATTACAGGAAAAAAAAATGAGATTATGTGTCATATTTAAATAATTATCACAAGGGTTCCTCCTTTCCGTTTCTTCACATTATAAACACCGTAGCAGTTACAAAAACGTAAGTTTTTATTATCATTTTTATTAAATGTCAAATTATTGTAATTGTGCCAAGTTTAAACCACGATAACAAATGAAATTAAAAACCAAAAGAAATCAAACTTACAGGAAATAAACCAGTATCGAATAACCGGATAAAGAAAAACATTAGAAATTTTAAATAAACACACGCATCATCAACAACAAGGAAACATTTAATTTTAAACGGGATGAATGGTAGAAAATTATATATTAATTACATTAGTTTTAGAAACCATTCAATTTCTTCAATTTAATTAACAGGTTCGTATCGAAATCAAATGTCGGAACAGAGAGTGTTCCAATCAGAAGGAGGAGGAGCTAGCAGTCAGTACACCGTACGGCAAACACGTACCGTCAAAACTTCCGTACGAACGATCGAAGAAAACAAAGTAAGAACAAGTACCTCCAGAATGGGTACGAAAGAAATAATTTTATTCTAATTCGAATTCTTTTCTTTATCGTGTAGGGTGGAAACTGGACAAGCGTAACGCAACAAACTTACTACAGCGATGGCGGACAAAACGGAGATTTGCAACGTACGAGTCGTTACGAAAACAATTCCTCGTTGCAGCAGCAGTTTGAAAATTTATCTATTCCGGAAACGCGTAAAGAAAAACCGAAAAAAGGATTTTTCACTGGATTTTTAGGAGGAAAAAAGGAAACTGTGGTCGTCAATAAACCGAAACCTTCCTACGCTAGTAAAGATGATTTCGAAAAACGTTGTTTAGATACTCATAACCGTTACAGAGCAAAACACGGCGTGCCACCATTGATCTTATCTAAAGAGGTATAAATCGCATCAAAAATGAAGTTGGACCAATTTTAAAAAAGAAACATTTTGATCCATTTAACTCAGTTATGCAATTACGCGAGCGAATGGGCTAATAAGTTGGCAAAAGAAGACAAATTTCAGCACAGATCTAATAACAAATATGGCGAAAACATTTTCATGAAATGGTCATCCGATCCCAATCATGACATCGATGGTAACAATTTATTTCCTTATCAATATTCCATTTTAATATCTGCATTTTTTTTAATTTAGGTAGTGATCCAGTTGACGAATGGTATAGTGAAATCAAATATCACGTGTTTGGAAGCGAACCCACGAGTTTAAAATCTGGTATAAATCATTATAATTATATTTTTTAATGTGAGTTAAATGAAATTTTTATAAAAAATAATATTACAAATAGGTCATTTCACTCAAGTGATATGGGAAAAAAGTCGTGAATTAGGAATCGGTAAAAGCAAATCAAAATCAGGAAATATTATTGTAGTTGCTAACTACAACCCAGCCGGCAATATGATGGGTGATTTTGCCAAATATGTGCATCCACCGAAAAATTAATTCCTTCATCACCTTTACGAACCTAATAATAATGTAATAATTTAACTTAAAACATTCCTTTTTTGCTAATATTATACAAATATTTCCATTTTATTTAAATTTTATTTTCGTGTTTACCACTTACATCAAATAAAAAAATAATGTTAAATTACAATATTATCTTTTTATCATGTTTTATCTACACCTCGTGAGATTATGTGCCTTATTTATGGTTTTATGACGTTGTGAATCCATAAAAAGTTCAAAATTCAACTGATTCCTTTATGCTTTAAATACGAAACTATATCAATACGGCCGTTACGTTGAGCCTCCCAACTAACCGTACAACCACTCTTCAACACACAACAAAATAATCAGATTAAAACCAAAAATAAAATTCAATCAACAATATATAAACCTACTTGATTACGTAATTTCGGATCTGCTCCAGCTGTGAGCAGTAACTTAATTACGTCTAAATTACCACTCGATGCTGATGCAGCGTGCAATGGAGTTTCCCCATTCTGCAAACGTAAAATAAAATAAAACTCGAAAAAGGCTTAACGAAATTGGAAATTTTACCGGCAGGAGTCCTAAAAGTGGACAAAACTTGAGTAATTCTCGCACAACTTCGACGTGACCTTTTTGAGCCGCTTTATACAACGGCGTTGCTCCATCCTAAAACAAATTAAATCAATAATTCGCATAATTTCTGTTTTTTAATGCAACAAACTTTACGAATCGAATCGACATAGGCGCCAGACAGCAACAGATGTCGCACTACGAGCCAGTGACCCATTTGCGACGCCATCCACAATGGTGTCGCACCGTCCTACAAATTCATTATATCATTTAATTCGCTTTTCAACGAGTTTACAACAATGCGTACAATTCTTCTCGCTTCCACATACGCTCCCATCGAAAGAAGAAAGAGAACTGATTTAATGTGGCCGTTTTGAGAGGCCATAAATAGGGGTGTGGCACGATCTTTAAGAGGGCTGTGAATGTTGGATCCGTGACGATAGAGCAAATTCATCATTTGGATGTGGCCGAATTGACAAGCGACGAAAAATGGACTTGCACCGTCCTAAAAATAAAACATTTAAAATTTAAAATTTAAACTTTAAACATTTCAAATGTATTTTACTCGTTCTTACTCCGCTGCAAATATTGACATTTGCTCCATTATGCAAAAGTAAATTTGCAATATGACAAAAGCCTTCTTGAGCAGCAAAAAACAATGCTGTTGTACCACTCTTTAAAAAGAAAACATTTATCGAATTAAAATCAACTCGATCTAAAAATAATTCTTACGACTCGTCGTGCATTCGGATTTGCTCCTTGAGCGAGCAATTCTTCGACACATTCGTATTGCCCGCACGAAACAGCCAGAATGAGAGGCGTTGTTCCATCCTGATCGGAAAAAAAATTAATCGAATTAAAATTAAAATTTTTCTTAAAAAGTAATTGAAAAAGTTACTCGATCTTTACTATCCACGTGCACTTTACCACTGTCCAAAACCCGACGTAACCGATTCACGTTTCCAGTTATGGCGGCTTCGTGTAAATGAAAATCCGAAAGTGATTCTTTCTAAAAATAATTCGAAAATAAAAATTCGTGATACAGTTATTAAATATAAACATTTTGCGTGCAATCGTGTGGGAAGAAATGCATACAAAATTCAAGGCTATCAAACTATTTTACTTAATGATTGTGCAAGAAAAATCGTGCTAATATTTTACAACACTCCATTTTTTCTACACTTTGAACTTTATCTATTAATTAAATCGGTTTCCTCTTCCTGCCAGTTGGTTTAAATTCTTTAACATGTTTCTTGAATAAAAGTCAAACAGAATAAAATTAAACAAACGAATAAATTTTTTTACTGCTGAGAAACATATTCATAAATAGAGGTCACACAACTTTTCAAACAGGTAAAACCGATCGCATAGTAATAAAATGCGAAACATTTCCTAATGACGTAATCTATTTACTCGAATACTGTACATTATTAAAATTATTAAAATTATTATTATTATTATTATTATTATTATTATTATTATTAGCAAATAATAAAACCATTTTAAAACCAAGTTATTTTGCAAAGTAATTGAGAGCAGAAGAACTCACCTTGAGACTCATGATGGAATTGCGGTTGCTTGGCAACCAGTGTACCAACTTCCTCCAGTTCTTGACGCCCTTGGCACGAGTGTTTGCCAACAAGATGCTTTTTGGGCCCGGTTAATCTCGTCGAATCTCATCCAATTCTCGTCATTTGTACCTGCATTTATCACATAACTGATTCAATCATCTCTTTTTTAGATAAAATAATTTAAAAAAAATATTATCAACATTAGAAAATAACTAAAAATGAATTCATTTTCATCCATTTTATTTCATCGATCAAATAAATATACAAACTTGAATTTTTCAATTTACCGCCAATAAAATTAACAAACAATGACGTATTCGATTCAACCGCTGTACATATATAGATGAGCCGGTCCACACCGATCGACTATCCCACAATCCTGTACGCGTACCAGCCCATTTTTTTCTTTTCCCCTCTTGCCAGCGATCTGGTCGCCATCTTTCCTAGCAGCTTCTGCGTGTTAAATTTCTACAGCATTTACAAACTATCGTTATTTCAAAGCGCAAATGCATAATGAGCGCTGAAGAGGTGTTAAGAATTGGCAAAAAGTTGGATAAAATGGTGTCGTCCGATGGCTCTGTAAGTTCAATGGCGAACAGCGTGTTTTTAAAAAAAAAACAACTGAAAATTCATTCCGAAGACGAAAACAGCAACAAACTGTGTCATCCAATTTCACAAAAACAAACCTTTTTTTTCATCAAATTTGCTTTTTATTATATTTGTATTCATTTATTCACACATTGTTTATGTTATTTTAGTGTTTCCTGTGTTTAGTACACAGTACTAGAATTGTGGGCGGGAAATGAAATTTTTATACTTTTGATGTGTAGGACGCAGAATTGAGACGAAATTGAAAAAGTATTCGAACAAAAAAAGATCAATCCAAGTTTCATTTTATATTTTTAATTTAAATAGCAAATTTTTTCCGGTTTTATTGATTTAATGATAACGGTGTAGAATATATGAAATAAAAATGAAATCGTATCAACGAGTGAATTAAATAATATAAAAATGAGATATATATGGACTTAAATCGGGGGCCTAAAATTTGTAAGTATTATAACTTGGTTCGGTCTTTTCTGTGTACTGTTTCGTAATTTCGTCTCTAATATTTAGGTTGCTGAGTGACGTCTGGTGGCGGTCGCTGTAAACAAAACCGCCATTTTATTTTTTAAAATGTTTGTTTACGTTTAATTAATTTTTTTTTTTTTTTTAGGGCCAAGAACAAGCTTTAGATCTGCTGAAACAGTTAAAAGCTTTACCGATTAATCTAGAAGTTCTACAAGTAAATATAAATAAAATATTAAAAAAAAAATTACGCATTTATTTTATCTTTTTATATTAAATTTAGAAAACTCGAATTGGAATGTCCGTCAACTCTTTACGCAAATCGAGTAAAGATGAAGAAGTAATTACCTTGGCTAAATATCTAATTAAAACGTGGAAAAAGCTTTTATCTGGTAAAATATAAAACATTTTTCTATCAAAGAATGAAATTAACATTAAACATTTTATAGGAAACTCAAATTCGAGTGTGAAAAATGATAACAACAACAGTTCGTCGAGTAATTCGAGCAGAGAACGAGGATCGGTATCGAAGCCAATTTCACAAATGAATTTCCCAACTACAGCGTCAGATACAACGAATGCCGTACGCTTGAAATGCCGAGACTTATTGTCAGCAGCTCTAAAATGCGAAGGTAAAAGAAATTATCGTAAATCGAATTCTGTACTAATTAAATGAATTTTAACTCGAAGTGATGCCTGATGATAGTGGCGATCCAGAAGAATTGGCCGCATTAATTGAAGATTGCATATTTAAAGAAATGAAAAACACCGACATGAAGTACAAAAACCGAATTCGAAGTCGCGTTTCGAATTTAAAGGATCCAAAAAATCCTACGTTACGAGAAAACGTTCTTATTGGAGCGATTTTGCCCGATAAAATTGCCGTCATGACAGCCGAAGAAATGGCCAGCGAAGATATGAAAAGTTTGAGGAAAAAATTTACCAAAGAAGCTATTAACGATCATCAAATGGCGTTGACCGGCGGAACCAACACGGGTTTATTGAAATGTGGAAAGTGTAAAAAACGAAACGTTTCCTACAATCAGGTAAATATTCAAATTGCACAATTTAACCATTTTATACTGTTTTATGTTAATTTTTTTGTAATTTTCAGGTGCAAACTCGAAGTGCAGATGAACCTATGACAACATTTGCTTTTTGTAACGAATGTGGACATCGTTGGAAGGTGAGAAATTGATTAAAATTTAATAAATTAAGATGTATTAAAATTTTGTATTTGCAGTTTTGTTGAAGCGCCCGTCTTCACCTATCATCGTCATCCGATTAACGATTCGAGATCAGCAGCATCTTTTATTTCATTTTTAAGAAAAAAAAAAACTTTTATTTGACCTCAAAACGTGTATATTTTTATTTTCTGTTATTACGCAGGGTTTGTAGTATACGCTGTTGCCTTTATCGTTTAATCGGGTTCAACATTGCATTTCACATAAGTAGTTCTATACCAAATTAATTTCATCGGTTGCTTGTTGTTAATAATAATAAAAACAAAGCGCATTTTGTTCGGAGTCAAATGAAATTTTTTAATCTGGTTTATCTTGTTTATGCAAAGTCCACACGCACGTTTGTCCGATTCCACTCGTAGCAACGACTCGGTAGCCACATCGTTCTAATTTATTCAAAACGGTTCTAGGTGGATGTGGAGCTTGATAATACCAACTAACAAAACATTAATAAAAAAATGTACATAAAGTTAAAATTTAAGCAAATAAATATTATTGTTACTGCGAGCTGCCGAATTTTCGTTGCAGAGTGGCACCGAGTTCGGCCATCAACTCTGCATCCGAAGTTTTGTCGCCGACATTCGTCACTTCACCTTCCTGAAATGAATTTTTTTTACAAGATCTACACTTAAGTGCATTAATAAGCTATATTACTAGCGTTATTTGACAGCTTATTACCAAATACGGCATTTTAAGACGTATCTAGTAAATAAACTGACTTCAACCTTTGAATTGGTCACAAATAATTAAAAAAAGAGTTATAGTCAAAACAAGCATAGATTATTATTTCCTTTACTTATTTATATAACACTCGCTATAGTAAATATCACAAATCTTGGGTCAACAACCGGAAACAGTTTAACTGGAGCCACTATAAAACCTGGGGTATCCTAAATATATGTACAAAAAATTTAATATAGATAAATCTGTGAATAAAGTTACAATTTAAGTATTCTTACATTTAAAAATGTAAATTTATGCAATTCATGCAATTTATGCAAAGTCTAAAAATCTGTTTTCAGGTTTTAGAAAACGTGATAGAAGTTTATGCCTACCAAGTCTAATAAGTAATGAATCATAAAAGTTATCATAAAAAATAAATATTTAGATCGATCACTCGTTCCAGGGATTTTTGGTACCCATGAGGTTTTTTATAGTGACCAGTTAATTAATTTTACCTAGTGGTTTAAGGGGTTTGATTAATTAATTAATCAATAGTTAAAAGCTAGCAAAAAATCTGTCATTTACTTCAATTGTTTAACTTATATATATATTTCACGAGCGAATAGTTTGTCGTAATCTAAGATGAGTTATCAATGCCCATTCTTTGTGAAGGCCTTATTTCTCCGGGCGGAGTGTTGATATTCGTTACACCGAACATCTTACGTAGAATGCTGGTAGTGCAAATGACATGTCAGTGGATTTTCTGGTTGATTGCATCGAGCATTATGCGATTGACCGATACGATAGTGTGGAGTTGGTTTTTGGCCTACGCAATTAGTAGTGCTTCTGGTACATACATGTCACAATACGTTTTTAACGATAACGACGACGATATCGATACTTTAACGGTGCGTGGTAAACGAGCTAGGCAAAATTATTTTCACTACTTTTTTTAAAATAGAGACCACCCAGTTCGACACATCAAGTATGTGATTACACCGGTCGAGAACTGATAGAAATTTTACGCGACCACTGTCAACGAAATAAAGCACAAGTTTAAAAAATTAAATAAATAAATAAATAAATAAGTATATAAATATTAGCGTTTATTAAAAAATTTGTAATATCAGCACGAAATACAATTATTAGAACTATTAAACTTGATAAGCAATTTTGAAGAGGATTCACTAGTATTTATTCTTATTTCTTCTTCTATTGAGTTCCGTGTAGAATGTGTTTGAGTGGATTCGGGTCGTAGTTGAGTGTGGGTCGAGGCGCATATAAATGAGATGGATGAAAACGATCGAAGAAATTCACTTTAGTATCCGGTTTACTATTGTGATGTAAATAATAACTTTCCAGGGAACTGAAATTAATTAGTTAATTATCAATTAATTGAGAAACATGCATAACACATTTACTATTGAGGTTTCCACGCTTCCCGATTTCTTTTAGGAATATGAAATCTCTTTACTTTTGCTACAGTACCCGTTAAATCTCGATAATTATCTCGATGATCTTGCGCTTTCTGAAATTATAAAGTATATAATCATAAACTCGATTAAATAGTGAGACATTTGAATTTCTTTACGTCGTAAAAACCAAAGATGCTTTCATAACGACCATAATTGACGTGTTTCAATTTGGTGGGTATCTTGTGGTGTTGATAATGCGACGGTTTACGACAATAAGATAAAACTGTACCCTAAATTAGAAAAAAATTTTACCAATCGTTTTAAAAATATTTTTAAATTACTCGCAGGTTTCATTCTGAATCCATTCCTAAATGTGTCTTCCTGTTTATTGTTTTCAAACATTAAAAAATTGTCCGTGCGACTTTTACCGATACCGGAATTGTAACCGGGAAAATACCCACTGTACCTAAAAACACACATACGATTAATACGTTGACATTTTTGCAATAAAAATTCCAAATCGACTCGTTTACCCCGGAACGTATGACGATGGTAAATAATGCGGATGGTGTGTGCTGATTAAACGTCCTCCTTCCAATAATTTAGTCACAGGTTTAGTTCCTGTTCTCGAAGAAAGTTGATAACGAAAACCGTGTTGTGAATCCTCCATTTTCCCGCAACAAATAACAATATCAAGGTTGTAACAATATAATCACAATATAAAAATATAAAAATCAAAATTCCATATGTCCGAGTAAAATTATTATTAATTATTTTTACATCACCTCCCATCATTGTTGAAAGAAAGTAAATGATTAATAAAACGGATCGGTCGCGATCACCGGTTGCATTTGACAGTGGCAGCAAAATGGCCGTCTCGTTGAGTCCTCGTGATCCGAATTCGTACAGTCGTCCCGAAGATTGGAAAACAATCCACATCGACATCGATTGGAATGTGAATTTTGAAAAGCACATTCTGGAAGGTCGTGTAGATTTGGAAGTTGAAAAGCAGAGTGAAACGGAAGAGGAAACTTTGGTACAAATTTTAAATAGGGCTGTTGTTAAAAAGTTTTTAACAACATTTTTAAAGTTTTTAGATACTCGAGATTTAAAAATCAAAAAGATTTCAAATGCGAGCAATGGAATTAAATTAAGATATGTGTTACACGATCCGATTGCTAGTTTTGGGTCGAAATTGGAAATCGGTTTACCGGCCGGAGAAAGAAAGTGAGTCGATTGATTATTCGGGTACGCAGTTTTTAAATTTAAAAACAAAATATTAATCGTTTTCTAGATTTATTGTTCGAATTGAGTACGAAACAAGTCCGAACAGTAGTGCTTTACAATGGTTGAGCCCGGAGCAAACTGCCGGTAAAAAACACCCGTATGTGTTTAGTCAATGTCAGGTAAATTTTTATCGATTAATTTAGTTTGACTCTTTAATTTATTATTTTTATATTTAGGCCATTCACGCTCGAAGCTTGCTTCCATGTCAAGATTCACCGGGAATAAAAGCAACATACACAGCAGCAGTATACTATTAACTAATTAATTAGTAAAATAATAAAATCATGTACAATTTGGTTTTTGTTGTACAGGTGGGAGCTCCGAATGATCTTACTGTTTTAATGGGTGCCATTAGGCAAGGAGATGTTGACGGGAAATTTACTTACCATCAATCAGTAAATGAAATTAAATTTTGCCAAGTATATATGTATATATATAAAGTGTGATATTTCCTATTTTAGATACCCATTCCCTCGTATTTGATAGCAATAGCTGTCGGTGCTCTAGAATTTCGGTAAGTTATCTTTGAATTTGAGTTTGAAAGTTGTTAATTGTTATTTTATAGAAAAATAGGCTCGCGATGTGGTGTATGGTCGGAAAAAGAGCTAATAGATAGGGCGGCCGAAGAGTTTACAGAAGTACGGTACTAAGTGTTCGCAAACGTTGACATTTTGTGTAACACAGTTGTATCATTTCAGACGGAATCGTTTTTGAAAATTGGAGAAAGTTTGATGGGAAGTTACGTTTGGGGCCGTTACGACATCCTCGTGCTTCCTCCGTCTTTTCCATTCGGAGGAATGGAAAATCCTTGTTTAACATTTCTTACTCCAACTTTACTGGTGAGTAAACTATTTCGTATTTCGATGAGAATTGTTTATTATTAATAACGAGTGGTAAATTGTAGGCCGGAGACAAGTCACTGAGCAACGTAGTAGCGCACGAAATCGCTCACAGTTGGACGGGAAATTTGGTAACAAATCGAAATTTCGAACATTTTTGGTAAATTACAAAAAGAAATAAGAATTTAAAGATATATAAAACTAGTAATTTTTTCTTTTTGTAGGCTTAACGAAGGATTTACCGTGTTTCTCGAAAGAAAAATTGTCGGACGTTTAATGGGAGAAAAATATCGTCATTTACAAGCTTTGATCGGTTGGAAAGAACTGACTGATGCTGTAATTTTTTTCACTCGAATGTAATGTTAAATGTTAAATGTTAAATTCGATTGATTTTAGATCTCCAATCTCGGTGCGGACAATCAATTAACAAATTTAGTAATTGATTTAAAGGGTGTCGATCCTGATGACGCATTTTCTACCGTACCTTACGAGAAAGGTCACGCTTTTCTGTTTTACTTGGAAACTTTAGTCGGTTCTGGTAATTAATTAGTTAAAATTAGTTAATTAGTTAAAAAAGTTTGTTAATTTTTTTAGATTTAATTGAACAGTTTTTAAAAGCATATATTGAAAAATATAACAAAACGTCGGTTGATACTGAACAATGGAAGGATTTTTTCTTAGATTATCTTAATGATAAAGTAAATGCCATACAATAGAATTTGATAAACAAACACTTAAAAAGTGGTATTTTTTTAGGTTTCGAGCTCTATTTTATCCGAAATAGATTGGAATTCATGGTTACATACGCCGGGATTGCCACCTGTCATACCAAAGTAAGAATTAAAAAAAATAATTACGGTATTCCATATTTGATTTGATTTTTAATGATAGATTCGACGATAGTTTGGCTGTCGAATGCAAAACGCTGTGTAAACGATGGATTGAAACTATTGATTTAACACAACTCCCAAAACCGGACTCGAATGACATGACATCTTTACAAATGTGTTATTTTCTTTCGCAACTGCTGGAAAAAGAACCTTTACAATCGTCCTTATTCGAGGCACTGACTTCCGCTTACTCGTTCGAAAATTCGTGCAACAGTGAAATCAAATTTAGGTAAAATTTGAAAAGAAAATTTTATTTTATTTTATCGAATCGTACCGTTGAAATAAAACCATTAAAATTCAAGATGGATTAGACTGGGCATACGAAGCCGTTGGCCCGAAATTTTACCGCACGCTTTGAAATTTGTTTCCGATCAAGGAAGACTGAAATTTGTTCGACCCGTGTTCAGGTATATTTTATTATTCTTAATTTGATCCAAATTTTAAATATACATTTTACTTATATATTAACTACAGAGATTTATACGCTTGCGAAGAAATGCGTCAATCTGCGATCGATAAATTTAACGAAATAAAATGTGGAATGATGCACGTGACTGCTAACATGGTCGCTAAAGATTTGAATTTAAGAATTGAAAATAAATAAATCAAATGTTAATCGATAACGCAAAATTTCTTTTATCAGCGAGATAATTTATACATAGTGACCGAACCAAATTTCATTCGAATCTGTCATTTCATGTAATAATATATATATATAAAGTGAAAAAAGTCGGAAACATGAAAATTCACATGATTTTTAAAAAGCTGGAATTCGCCGGTTAGTGCCTCAACCAAATATGGAATTCCGCGCCGTTTCTTTCTTCCTTTCTTTCTTCTACTCACATCATTCCACCTTCAACAGTTCTACGTCGAAAATTAACGTCGCGTTCGGTGGAATAGTGAGAAAATTAAGAAAAATAATTCACATTTTTCAAATAATAATCATCATTCATAAAAAGGATATACGCCAGGATGACCTCTGGAACCGTACGCAAAATCGGGGCTGCAGATCAATTTAGCACGCTGACCAACGCTCATCTGACAAAATAAATTATATTCCAATTATTTAACAACATTATCGTTTTAATCTAATTAATCGATTATCATACCTGAGCCACTCCTTGATCCCAACCTTTTATAACCTCCCCCTTTCCTATTTTGAATTTGAACGGCATTCCACGGTCTCGCGAGGAATCGAATTTGGCCCCATCGGCTAAAGTTCCTATAGTAAAACCATTCGAATCATTCGAGAAACGTGCGCTTTAAATAAAAACAAGTTACCGGTGTAATGGACTACTACAGTCTGGCCGGTCTTAGGGAAAGTTTGGCCTGTCAAAAAAAAAAAAAAAAAATGGTTCCGATGTATCAGTTTTAATTTCAGTCGTTAATATTCGGTTAGTTTGGTTTAAACTATGTGTCACATTACCATCTCCAGCAACGGTGGTTTCAACTTCTACACCCATTCTTTTTTACCAGGTTTTTCTACGATGGAAAAATACGGAGCAAAAAAACTGGAACTCGCAGCTTTTGTTCGCCGATCGAGAGACTAGATCGCGAGAGAAACCGAGAGAAAACGCGAGACCGGAAGTATATTTTAGCCGTGGAGCGCCGTAAGTCACTAACTACGTATTATGTCCACGAAATGGCCGACATACAGCGACACCGCTTCGATAGCGATAGCATAGTGTTAAATGGTAAACGGGCATTTCTATTTATTTATTTTAAATGTGCCACTTTTTCGAAGAATTTTGACACATTTTTATGAGAAAGTATCATTTCAAACTCTAATTCAACCGTTGGGGGCGACAACGAGCACTATTTACTCCTTATTTTGTCAGTTAAGCCTATTTACTAGTGGTTAATTATTATTTTGTCGTCCCAGGAATAAGTAGATTTAATAGAAACTCTTTTAAAATCCGAGTTAATGTGAAGTTTATTTATTTAATGCTATCTAAATAGTTTGTATTTTATTTTGTACTCGATATCCGGGTGCCAATTATTGTTATTATATATTTAAAAGCAAACCAAAACAAATACTGAAAGAGAGATACAAGAACATGGAATGTTCGCGCTCAAATGCCAGTAATAATAAGTTTGAACTTTTTTCTTCCCAATTCCTTTCGTAGTTAGTGTATGAATTGTCTAACGAAGAACAATATTGATGATTTAACAGACGTTTTACCCGAGTAAATGGATTTAAATGAAACACACCTGATCGAATCGAGGACACAACGCGATCGAGAAATGGCAGTTGTTGGTGACGAAGACGACAAATCCAAACCGGCAAGCAAAAGCGCTCTTTTTTTATCGGTTGTTTACGATTGCTTACTTAAGTAACAAATTATTTACAGGTTGCTTTTTTAGAAGTTTTGGAGAATAAACATGTAAATAAAACGGTTTATTCTTTATTTACTGGTAAGTTTAATCAATTTATTTTGTTCGAAATTGAATTTAAATTTTGTTAATTTTTTTATAGGTAAAAATGTCATAGGTAGAGATAGGGCCTCGACTGTGTGCATTAAAAGCCAGGTATAATATTGATTTGGAATTATACATACGGTATAGCTATATATTAAAGTTTTATTTTTCTATATTTTAGACTTTGTCAAAACAACACGCGGTGATTAGCATTGAAAAGGGAGGAGGTTTTTGTATTTATGACGTTGGAAGTTTAAATAAAACGAAAAAATCGAGCGTAATTGAAAAAAAATTGCTTTTTTAAGAATAAAAAAATATTAATCGGTGCTATTATTACATTTTTAGTGCGTGTTAAAACCTGGAATTCCTTACGATCTACAAAATGAGGAAATAATAATTTTTGCTGACATCGAATGTCGGTTTAGTTTGCCCGAAAATAAAGTGAGTTTATTATTAATTTTAATTACAAGCGTTGTTAATTCAATATATAAATTGAAATTAGAGTAGGTTTCTACATAAAATATGCTTGTATTTCTATTTTTTTTTCTGAAGTTAAATATTTAAACGAAGAAATGAATTATTAATTATCTACACTCGGACTCTTCGTATGAATGTGTGATATTGTAGAAAATTGTCATATTTTATGTTGAAACAAATCGAATTCGAAAGTAATTAGATGTTGGAAAAGAATTATTTTGTATTTTTACCGTTTTTTTTCTTTTCTTTTTATTAGGTGATTAACACCGATTCGGAGGACAGTTCCGATTCGCTGTATAAAGAAATGGCTGCTGCGCCAATGGTAAAAAGAAATTCGGAGGAAGATTTAGCCTCTGAGGACGCTCACAGTAATAATATCGCGTTTGACGTGGATTTACATTCGAACGGCATTGATCCTCTTACATGCTCGACACAAAGACAAGTTGTGGACGACAGCTTGCAGGAAGACCAATCGTCCGAAGAAGAAAATTACGAATGTGATCGAGTCGTCGTAGCTGAAACACCTGCTGCCATCATCAGACATAAGGAGAATTCAGATATGCATTCCGTCGATAATACTTATCCATTCGGGAGTATGGATAAAGGCGGTGGCGATGAAAAGTTGTCTGACGATCAAAATTTAGACGAACATTCGGATGAGTCTAACGACAGTGCTGTCGAGGATGAAAATATGTTCGATAATGAGGAAGAAAATGTTGAGGAAAATGTGGAAGATGAAGCATCGAACGATTGCGAAGAAGAGTTAGAAAAAGCGACGGATGATCAAATCGTGCACGACGAAGACATGAATATAAATGAAGATAATTATGAATCGGAAGAAGAGAATAATGACTATTCCGTTCCAGTAAAAGAGAATGAATTTGTTAAAATAGATGCCACGGCACCGGCTGTGATGGAATTACTCAACCAACCACTCGATACGGAAGAAAAGAACGATGACGATTATCATGCGGAAGAAAAGAACGATGACGATTATCATGCGGAAGAAAAGACAGAGGAATATCTTTGTCAAGAAAAAACAGAGGAATATCTTTGTCAAGAAAAAACAGAAGAATATCTTTGTCAAGAAAAAAAAGAAGATGAAAATGAACATGTCGAAGAGAATCGTTCTAGAGTAAATGAAAACGAGGATGAAGATGAATGTTCTGACGATGAATTAATTAAAAATTTGGTCGAATCTTCGCAAGTTTTAAAATCGAAAGAGACAATTTTTGAAGTTTTGAACGATAGGGAAACGTCAGCAACTCGAGATGTTGCGAACGATATGGAAGCTGAAACATCTTTCGATGTTGTCAACGATAAGAATAATATTTGTGATGTGGGAAACGATAAAGAGGACGAAACATTAAAAGCTTTAAAAGAAATAGAAATAGCAAGTTTTAGGATTTTAGAAGACGAAGACAGAGAAACTTCGACATCTTTAAAAGATGAAGAAAGAGACACTTCGACACCTTTAAAAAATGAAGAGAAGGAAACATCGTTTAATGAAAACCTCGAAGAAAAGGAAATATCGTTTAATGAAAACCTCGAAGAAAAGGAAACATTGTTTAATGAAAACCTCGAAGAAAAGGAAACATCGTTTGATGAAAAGCACGAAGAAAAGGAAACATCGTTTGATGAAAACCATGAAGAAATGGAAACTTCGTTAAATGAAAACCATGAAGAAATGGAAATCTCGTTAAATGAAAGCCATGAAGAAATTGAAACATCGTTAAATGAAAACCATGAAGAAATTGAAACATCGTTAAATGAAAACCATGAAGAAATTGAAACATCGTTAAATGAAAACCATGAAGAAATTGAAACATCGTTAAATGAAAACCGTGAAGAAATGGAAACAAACTTAAATGAAAATCACCAAGAAATGGAAACATCGTTAAATGAAAAGCACGACGAAAATGAAACATCGTTAAATGAAAAACACGAAGAAGAGGAAATACCAGCGATCGAAAACCACGAAGAAAAAGAAAAATTGTCAAATTTAAAAGATGAAAACAAGAATTCGGAAGAAAATTCGGAATTAAATAACGAAGTAAATGACGTTTCTTCAATTTTAAATGAAAAAGATCAAACCGATTGTTTAGTTATAAAAGAGGATAAAGAAGAGACTAGTTGTGCCGAAATAGAATTGGAGAAAATAAATTTTGAAATGAAAACCGAAGACGACGACAACAACGATGAAGACATGGAATTTATAGTGGACGAAAAGCTGGTGAGGATGAAGGCGATTGTCGAGCTACAGGATTGTATCGCATCGGGTTTATACAACATTTCCAACGGTATTGTTCAATTGGAAGAAAAGAGAAAATCACGTAAGGGGAGAAGACCGTCTCTTAATTCGAACAAAAATAAGAAACGATCGCTATCTAAGGATGATGAAAATAATTCCGATGCAAGTAGTACGAATACAGCTGTTAAAAAGACTAAAATAACTTCGACGATACAAAGTACTGTCGATGACGATACAAGAAACTCGTCCGGATCTGTAAAAACGAAGGAAATTGCTAAGACGAAAAATAGCTCGGTTAAAAGAAAGTTAGAAAGTGAATACATCGAGAACGATGAAAACAAAGACGAACAAGCTGTTGAAACGATTAAAGTGGAACGACCTAAAGTCGGTAGGCCTAGAAAAATTAAAAGAAATAATAATGTGAATGAAGCAGACACAGCGCAAACAAAGAACGAATCTGAAATCAAATCGCCTATGCACATTGTTGAGAGGAATTCAATGAAGAATAAAAAAACGGTTGTACCGGTCGAATCGAAAAAGAAAAACAAGAAAACCCACATTAGCACCAATGTTATTACCAATAGTACCTGCGGTTCTTCTACGTCAAATAGTAGAAAATCATCTGTTCGACGAAAACAAATAAAAAAATCGTCTAATACGGAAACATTTTCCTCTCCGAGCGAAGAGGGGGAGGAGGAAGAGGAAGTGGGAGTAGAGGATTATGATGAGGATGATGGTAGGGTTAGAAATCCAAAAATCATGTTTACTGGTATGAGCGATCAAAAGATTGCAAATGTAAGACGATG
>JAQFZN010000918.1:0-20983 GCA_034687075.1 Geophilus carpophagus | reverse complement strand
ATCTACCTATTAATAACTCTTCACACTGTTGATTGATAGGTTCGTAAGAAGAAAATTATTTTTTTTTTACGCAATTGTTATGTATCATTTTTTTAGCTTTAATATAATTGAGATCAACAAAACATTTTTCATTCCAATTCGCTGGAATTGTTATTCAGAAATCTCTCTTGAGATAACTATTATTCAAATACAGTAGTTAGCAATTTATTGCACAGTCAAGGTCAGAAGATTTCTAATTTTAATCGAAATTTTTATGAAAATTTTACAATCGAGAAATGGAAAAGTATGGCAGATGAAGTAAACAAATAAATGGAACTACTTCCATTGCCACGTATTATGAAATGCAATTTATTGCATTACGTCGATAGAACTGCAAGACAAATAATCAGCTGGATGAGATTTAAAGATTTATTTCTTTATTTTTACGGTATTACACAAATCAAGTTTTGCTAAACACCCTGAGAATGGATAAATGAAAAAAACAGCAGAAAAATTATGTGAAGATCAAAATCTGGATATTTTCACTCCCTATCATAAATCATGCGTGGGATGCTTAAAAAATAAAATTTCCAAAATCTGGGATCAAATGTCTGAACCAAAGTAAAATAGCTTTTTAAAGTCAATTGGGAATGAACTTTTAAGTAGATATGTACACTTAAGGGCTGATTATACACTGAATTGTACATGGACTGCAAGTAAACTTATGTCTGGGATTTCAGTTGACATTTTGTATTGGCAGTATTACTGGAATAATCAACAAAATATCATTAAATACAAACACTAAAAATATGAAATGATTTATATTATTTGATAATCATAAAAATTATACAATACAACGTGTTATGTATCAAAAACATCTCATAAGTCATATTAGTTACAAAACTAAATACTAAAACTGAAAAATCAAATAAAAGATGCTATGTTTTAACTGTGTGAATGCTAAGCCATTCATTTTTGCAATCGCTGTGACGTCATGCAATGTGATTGGTCTATTCGTTTTTTCTCTGAGCGGCACGAGATCCTCTTCGTATTTTCACATTCCAACATGGTGCCTAAAATGTTAACCTTGCTTCAAAATTTTTTCTTCTCATCCACTAAACTAATCTTAAAAAACTATAGCTCATTAGATTTGTCTCATTGAGAAAATCTAACCAGTACCATATTATTATATTTTGATTATTGGATGGCAGAGATATCACATTGTTTAACGGTCAGCAATTTAACATGTCCTGTTTATAGTCCGCTACATATTTGGAGTTAGTGGCAGCCCGAAACAAAAATACAATAATTGTTTACAAAATTAAAAAAGGGGATTACCCAGTCAACACAATACACACAGCTTTACGAGGCCAAACAAGATACGCACATACGAAATGTGAACTTTACAAAGCGTCAATACACAACTTGGGTATACCCCTACTATTTACAATGTATCTACACTAATAAATTACAATTAAATTTATTTCCAGTATGCAACAGAAAGATGAATCATCATACCGTAGTCGTTCTTACATCAGAATCCAATCATCAGGTCATCTTGAGTGGAATCCTCCCGTAACACTTTCCATTCGTTGTCCAATGGACTTACGTGCATTTCCTTTTGATGAACATTTCTGCAAACTTAAATTTGCGTCTCTCAATTACCTAGCTGAGCATTTGAATATCACCCTAGGAAAGACACAAGTAAACAATTTTAGTAATCGCAGTTCTTTAATCATAACTGGTACGTAACTATTTTTTTAGTTTCTTCAAGACGCAGATACTGGCGAATGGATTTTTAAATCGTGGAGTGCAAATGCTGTTTACGATAAAAAAGAATTACCTTGTATCGAATATGAAATACATTTGCGAAGAAGAGCGCCATATTACGCCTATGCAATTCTACTTCCGATATTAGTTATTTTATTTGCATCTTTAGCGGTTTTTTGGCTACCACCGGATGCTGGTGAAAAAATTACTTTAAGTGGATTCATTTGCCTCTTATTGCTCCTGCTTTTAATTCAACTTTATTGGATAGTTCCCCGAAGCGGAAGTAGTGTGCCCGGAATAGGTACGTATCCGGTTGAGCGCACATGCAAATTAATAAGCATTTTAATATGTAATTTTCTTTAAAGTTATTTTATGTAGTAATGCCTTAGCATTCGTTGGAGTTTCGTTAATCATCTCAGTCGTGACCATTAGTTTGTCTCGATCGCCTCATTTGACTTTAACTCCTGAATTTATACGGAATTTATTATCTGGATGGTTAGGAAAGTTTTTATGTCTTGGACCCCAAACACAGCAGGTAAATAGATTACATATAGAAATTAATCTTATCTTTCTACACACATTTTATTTTTTTTTAAGAATGGACACACAATTTTAGATAATAGCCAGGAAAATACTCTTGATGCCGATCATTCCAACGACGATAGAAAAGAAATTAATGATTGGAATTTACTCGCATTAGCTATTGACCGAATTTGTTTTGTCATTTATCTCTTTTCGTTTGTGATTTTGAGTATTGTTTGTTTAACTTAAACTTTATTTTAGTAATAAAACTTTACAAAAATAGTGATAGTACAAGTATTTCGTAAAATGTAACAAAAATAAGAAAAAATATTCTATCCAAAGCAATGCAAAGCTGTATCCAGTTTAAATTAAGTGGTACGGTGTGTTGAGTAGTCTGCGGTACTGCATTTATAGTAATTAAATCATCATCGTTATCCTTTCTTACAGAGTACTTGGCAATAACTTTCATCTGTGTAAAATAATAAAAAATTATGAAAAATTATTAGAATGATAAACAACTTACATTTGGCATTCGAGGCAAACAAAGAACACGGGACAGCCATTTTGGTAATGGACGAACTATTGATACACGACTGTTGACTGAAAGTGACAAAAGAATTGACGATATCACAAGTGCAAAGCATGATATTGCCAGGCAACCACCTACTAGCACCACTAAAATAATAAACGAAACCAATTACTAACGTTAAGAATGTGATTTCAGAGTATTTTCAATAAAAACAAGATGGTATAACCTATTAACGGAATTCCACCTCCATTGCTTGGAGCCATCCAAGTTACTTGAAGTAGTAATACTAGTTGCAGTGCTGTTGATATTGAGCTTAGCATTACTTTTTCTCCAGATGCATATGGAACGTGAAAGGCAAGTATTGAGGCTATTACGGAGACCATAATGGGCGACAGTAATATGTATAAATGAATTGTACTCAGCCTTTGTAAATGAAAAATAAATGTGACGCTTGAGTTAGCTGCAACTGAGTCTCCACTTTGAACTTGCCACTCGCCACTTTGGGTAGAGAAATTAAGTGCAGTATGTGATAAAGCTAAAGTTTGAAGAGCTGCAGGTGGATTTTGGAAACGAACTCTGCAGGTGTGCTTATCAAAAGGAAAATTGCGTAAATGGACTAAACAGCGGGTGGTTAAAGGTGTCATGATTCTCATTTCGAAGTCACCTTCTGAAGTTACTGATACACTTCCGCGAGTTAGTTCGATAATGTCTAACTTATAAGGCGATTTAACTCTTTCAAATAAAGCAAGAAAAGAAAATATTAATTTCTATTTAAAAATAAGTAAATGATGCACTCAATTAACCCGTTGTATAAATGTAGCAAAGGCGTCCACACGTAAAAGGCTGGCAGTTGGATGCTGTCAATGTTAATGTATTTCGTTGTATCCCATTTTGCGTGCTTATTTGTCCATTTCTAAAAATGATAATGTTAATAAAAACTAAATTATATCAATGTATAGATTTTAAAATTACTATTGAAATTATAGCAGTTAAAGTAAATGTTTCTTTTTTAGAGTCTAGTAAAAATCCATCAGTAGACCAAAGGCCAACTTGAATAAGTGTTGATTTTTGAGATGCACTGCTAGGACGCACTAACAAGTCTCGTCTTAAAAGATCAAGTCGTAATTCCCATTCAGCAGAAATGGGGCTTACTAGGTAATAATGGTTTGATATTATTATAAAATTATGTATTTGACAATTGGATTTTCATACCTGAATTTACTGAAAAAATAAATGTTGCGAAGTAATAAACAACACTTAGAAAAATCATGGCTATTGCACTGTGACCATATTGAACTTTGCATCGAACTTTGAATTAAATGCGAAATTGTGATGTACAGAGACGCGCCAACCGTGGGGTGGAGGGGGTGCACCGCACCCAGGCGGCAGCATTCAGGAGCGGCATTTTTACTCTTAAAGACCTATTTTTTTGTCCTGGCTTTAAGTAGAGGTGGCAAACAATACCTCGCACCCGGGCAGCAGTTTTCCTTGGCGCGCCCCTGGTGATATATTGATCATTTAAAGAATTTATTTTATTTATGTTTTGCGATGTTGATGCATAGAAAATTTAGGATGATAATGAGATTAAGATTCTCTGTTACTAGGTTACATTTAATATGCGCTACAAAATGACTTGTTTTTATTATATTAACAGGCGGCTTGCTTTTTTTTGAAATTTAATGAATTTAGTTGTTGCTGTGGAACTCCGTAGTAACGACTGAATTTATGAAATGTCATTAACTCAGTTCATTTTTTAAAAAAACTTTGTTTTAAATGTCAGTTTACCTCTATATTTCACCTATAATTATTGATCGATTTGGTGTCATAAATCTTCTTTATTTGCTTGAATAATTTTTTAATAGTCAATAATTAATATTAGATCCTAGAGTTTTATATTACTGAAATTTAAACTACATAGCAAAGAAAAGCGGCTGGGAGATAACAAGAGGAGTTGAATTATACTTAATGATCGAAGCTTGACTCTTTTTTTTCCGAAACACGTTACTAATTAGCATCACAAAATGAAAAAATGTATGGCTTATTTAGTTGCATTCATGTTTGTGCTTGTTTTATTCATTAGAGAAGTAGATTCACTCGGTCAAGAAGAAATTGACGAAATGCATACAAAACTGCGATATTGTCAATACATGGGACATATTTGTCAGAAAAAAAAAGGAACACGGCCAGAAAAAGCTAATCCTTGTATGCAAAAATCGGATGCAGCTAAAGAATGTAGTAAGCAAATATTTATTGATTTTTTTATTAATTTTTTTTTGGTTTAATTAAAAATTGTTTTATACCGTATGTTAACTTTAACTTCAATACATTTTTACAGACACTTTGGAATCTTTAAAAGAAATGCAATGTAAATATCAGGTATGTTATTGGCAATCTGATAAACAAAATATTAATGGAAGAATAGGACCCGATCCCCGTGTTAAAGGATATACAGCTTGTTTTTGTGATTAGTTTAATATTTAAATGCAATGTAATAAAAATTAGTTTTGAAAAATAAATAATTAAAACAAAATTTGTTTTTAATTAATTAAGGTCTTTTGATTAGATTAAATTTAGTAAACTCGTATTTCTTGAGATTTAAACCTTTCACACATAATGCCAGTGAACATTCCAACTCCGAATTAAAATCTTAACTAAAGTTATAGCAACAAGCAGCAATATTTGGTATTTTAATTTTGTATTCCGAATTGCTTTTGTAGTAGCTATTTAATTTAAATGTTGTAAGATTTTGTTACAAAAAGTTTAAATTTCTGAAGTTGGTGAAACTTTTCAATTACGTTTATTCAGTTACAAAGATACTTTTAAATGTTCTACGTTTTCAATTGGTTAGATCAATAAAGTGTGAATAGACAACTTGGAATCTCTAAGGATGGTGTGTGTTATTGATTGATGAGCTTGGAGTGAGGACCCATTAACTTAATTATCGTGAAAATTCTTGCTTAATTCCACTTGAACAGATGCTTGTTTACTTTACTTTCTTGCTCTGAAAAAGTACAGTTCAGTCACATTTACGTGGAAAAAGCATTAACAGATGGTAAGAGTAATTTAAAAAAAAAATTAAATTTGGATTTATTTAATGATATTTCTTACAGAAATTTACAATTGATTTTAATTTCTGTAAGAGATTTCATTAAATAAATTCAAATTTGATTATTTATTTTTAATTACTCATACTATTTGTTAATGTTTTTTCCCCGTAAATGTGACTGAACTTATTTTACATTGATTTTAATTTATGAAACGCAATCAAAGTAACTCATATTAATTTTAAAACTAACATTTATTCTGATTTTTTCAATTTTATTACGATTTATCAAATTTAATACAATATAAAAAAAAACTCGCCTTGATGGAAAAACAACCTGTCATCTATGATCGATTGCAAATAAATTTTCCTCTCGAACCTACAGTAAAGTATGACTACACTCGAGATGTTATGCCAGTGAGCGTGGAAGAAATTTTCTCGCATTCATTGCGCATGCTTCATTCATCTGGGTTGCGAGGAGCTTGTGGATAAAGCAATCCACGTGCCCGCACATGTACTGACACGCGTGGAGCATGGGCGGGAAATGAGCAATGACAGTTGGGCAAACGAAAGCATAACCTTCTACCTAAATTCAAGACTCGGGCCACAACAGTTGGAGTTTCCAGTGGTCATTTCTTTGACTGTAGTTTATGTAGCCATCTTTATATGTGGACTAATTGGGAATGCGAGTGTGTGCTTAGTTATAGTCCGACAACCGTCCATGCAAACTGCCACCAATTACTATCTCTTCAGTTTGGCTATTTCTGATATGCTGCTACTTTTGTTCGGTACGTATATTTATGAATTTTAATCGGTTATTATGTAACTCTTTGCATTTCTTTCTTATCAACTTCAAAAGTGTGTTTTTAATAGTCACAAAAGTGTAAACAGCCAGAAATAGATGAATTATGAAGCCTAAATTCATTTCAGGGTGTAAAATGCCTAATTTAGATAACAATTTCTTTGATCATATTCCAAGTTTTTGAATTTGGTGCTGATTGAAAATTTAAAGAATGTATTAATAATTTTTTTTATTTGAAATTTATTGCATTTAAAATTAATTGCATTTAAAATTAATCGCATTTAAAATTAATTGCCTTTAAAAGAAATTGTGTAAAATAAATAAATTAAAGTGACAAATGAGTGAAATAAATTTTGCAGAAGTGCAAAACAGAAATAGAGTTCTAGTTTCTACTTGATCGAAATTTAAGCTCTTATTTATTATTCGTTTTTTCGAAAGAAAAAATTTGCAATATTTGCTACTTTAAAAATAGTTATTTATTGTGTAAAATATTATGTTGGATAAAATATTTATTTTTCTATCTTTTGTATATTAATTAATGTGCAATTTTTTTATTTTTAACTTAATTCTAGAATCCTTAAATTACTCACGTTTTGTTTACGTTATCTTATCTATTAAAAGGTTCTCTCAGTGATTCTCAAACAGGAACTGAAAATGTAAATAGTGGTTTCGCAACATTGAGTAATTTATTGCAATTTTAGTGTCTTTTATTTCTTTCACGTAAAAGAAAGAAATAAGCATCGTAGTTGGGTCAATGCCATAACAATCTCAGCTGCAAATTATACCATTAAAATGTTGCTGATTTTGGATTTTTTCATAACAAATAGCTTTGATAAATATTTCCACATTTTTAAATTCTGTAGTTGTAAGCACTTTCTTAATCCACATCCAGTTTGTTATGAATCACAAACTTGTAACATCTGCATATACATACTGACTCTATAATTTCAGATAGTATTTCAAACTTTTATTTTTAAAAAGTAATAAATCAAATGAAAATATTACTTGGAATAAATTTATTAATTAATAAAAATGATGTCTTCAATGTTGTCGCAAAATTAAATGCACACACTCTTAATTAATTTTTTCTATATCCATCAAACGACTATTGACATGAAAATTTTTCTAAACATCCTATGGTGAGTGAGTTAGAAAATTACATCACTAGGGTTACATTTAATAGACTAAAATGATAGAACGTGCTGAACTTTTAATTAAAAAATAAAGATTGCTATAAATTTTCTAATTGGCACAAATTCGCAAAAAATTTAAAATAGCATTTTAATTGAGAGAAATGCATTCACACCTATAACAAAACTAATGAACCAACCATTACCTAGCTAGTTTCTTGTTGTTGCACTTAAAATTTTATCTAAAATCTAGAATAAATAACAATATAATTTCATGTAAATATTTTTACAAAACAAATCTTAGATAAAAATAATCGAATTTTGCTCAACAACCACAATCAGTTTTAACTTCAAAAATATATATTACTTTTGATAGAAAACTGATTGATAAAAATACGTTTAATTTCACAAAAAAAAACCTCGTATCTTATTTCCTATGTAAGTTACACCACACTTTTCAATAAGAAAAATGAATGTAAATTATAGTTGAAGCTAAGACATCAATTTTAAGTTTTCAATAATTGAATAAGACTTCGTACTTTACATCAATATCCCATTGTTTGTTGCAGGTCTTCCAAATGACTTGAAATTATTTTGGCAGCAGTATCCCTGGAACTTAGGTAATGTGATATGCAAAGCAAGAGCACTGATATCAGAAGCAACAAACTACGCAAGTGTATTAACAATAGCGGCTTTTACTGGTGAACGTTATGTTGCTGTTTGTCACCCAATTCTATCACAAACTCTCTCCAGTCTTCCAAGAGTAAACCGTATTATTTGCATTACCTGGCTTATATCATTAGTTTCAGCAATTCCTTTTTCTGTATTTACTCGAGTTCATTATACGGATTATCCTCCAAATTCAGGTCAATGGCTGGAAGAATCGGCAATTTGTAGTATTCCTTTGACAACAGGATCACAATATCGTCCATTATTACTTTTCTCGTCTTTAGTCTTCTTTTTCTTACCAATGTGTTTTATCATGTACTTATATTTACGAATTGCTTTGGCATTAAGAGTCACTCAACGACAACTAGGAGAAGGACAAGCTAACGATGATTCTAAAAGGAGAAATATCATTAAGATGCTTGGTATGTGTATTTGATTTTAAAAGGAAATAAATAATGTTTATTAAGAACCCACAGAAGTAGATAACATTGACCTGAAGTGTTTATTTAGTTCTGGTAGTGATAAATTAATGATTTCTGTTAGGTACTGCTTTGAATGTCGAACTTTGCTATTTTAGATTTATGTAAACACAAATCATTAATTTATTGCATTTTTGTTCCTAGTTGCTTTTATACAACTAAAAATTAGATTTTTGAAGAGTTTAAATTGTACATCTTTAATAAAAAGTATAACATTGCTGACCCTAAAACTAGCCAAGCTCAAATAAAACTTTTATTTTTGTTTTTATTTTTTATCCATAGAGTGCAGCAAGATTTCGTTACGTGAACATCACAAAGTCAATGTTCACGAATTAAATTAAGTGCTCTTTGAGAATGTCCAAGTCTTAGACATTCTCAAAAACAGAACCGCGCCACCGGGTGCAGGTTGCAAGATTTTATTTTGCTGCCTTTACACCTTAAAGCCAGGCCTTAAAAAAGGTCCTTAAGATCACAAGCGTCGCCTCTGAATGCTGCCACCCGGGTGCGCTGCATTTCCTGCAGCCCCTGCACCCCCTGCTCAAAAAACTCTTATTTTAATCTGTTTGATAAATATTAAATCGGGTTTAAATTTCATTGAATATTTTCCTTTTATTTATATTATTTATGAAATTGAGGTTAAAAATTTATAATTATCTGAAAATTGAATTAAATTTTATGCTCGCGATAGCATGAACAATTTAATTAACCTGACGATGCATAATCTAAAGATGCAGATTAAGCACCTGCAACTTTAAATACTTCGTTACATTTTGATAATTTAGATAAATTTCATTTTCCAATTTAATCTCTAATCGACCGATAAATAATAAAATTAATTGCGTAGTATATAACTTTAAAATCAAAAATTTATAAAATAAAAAGCAAAATAAATAAAATAATGAAATCTGCAAAATACTCCAATTCAGCATTTACAGAATGGGGTTCCACGGAACCTTAAAGTTCTGCTAAGTAAATGCAGGGGGATTCAGCTAGAATTTCATTTTCCAATTAAATTTGCTGTGAAATTCCTTAAAGAAAGTGAAAACTGTTGGAACATTTAAAATTTCTGGTATATAAAAATAACAAAATTTAGAAAACGTGAATATGTGATATTCATAATCAGAATCAGTTATACGTAATTTTCTGTAACCTTATTTGGAGAACACTAATCCAAAAAATAACATTAAGATTGCACACTCTTAATAACTGTTGATTAAAAAATTCTGCACTTGAGTATCATACATTCATATTCAAAACTTTTTTATTTTTATGTTCAGTATTTGTAGGGATTCTGCCAGTTTCATTTGCTTTTAAAGGATTCAACAGCAAAATTTAATTGGGAAACGCAGCACTAAATTCATAATTTACCTCTGGAATTTTTCCAGAAAACATTACTTTTATTACTTTTTATTTTTTTAATTTTAGTTGCTGTTGTGATAGCATTTTTTGTATGCTGGGCACCTTTTCATGCTCAACGGCTTCTGTTTGTATATGACGATGCTCAACATTGGCCTGACTCACTGCGAAGGCTCAATGAGATTCTCTACTTCGCAGGTGGTTGATCTTTACCGATGTTGTTGAGTTGCTAGACGTGATTTTATTTCAATATGTTTCAGGTTGTTTTTATTACTTGAATTGTACCATTAACCCCATTTTGTACAATGTTATGTCCATCAAGTACAGAGAAGCTTTCAGAGACACCTTGTGCGGCATATTTAAATCATCCAAACGTCGAAGAAACAGCAGTATCAAATCGAAAAGTTCAGAGAAAGGCGGTATTATAAAATAAAATTTTTAAACTATAATTTTTTTTATTTAAAGTAGAAATGTTGTTATTTTTTTACATTATTTATTATTTTTTTAAGTAATTTTAAATAAATTTTAAAGTAATTTTATTTATTATTTATATTTTATTTTTAGGAAAAGCAGAAAAACAGTCTCATCACACGTGGTCATCTGCGATAAGCTGTTATTTTCGCATTTGGGCATCTTTTGTCAAGTCGAAATCTCACGAATCTCCAAGCATAGATGAAATGACAACGATTCGACTACAGGATGCAGCTTTCGATTTGGAAGTCGCCTTAGGTCTATTAAAAGAAACAACTGTTTAGTCTGGGACGTGAATCGATTTCTTCTTTATTGCTACTCTTCAAATAAACAAAGTCAAACAACAGAAACATAGAATAGATAAATAAAATTAAATCAAATTAAATATAAATATAAAAAAAAAGTGAAAGGGGAAAAGAAAAATTTAAAGACGTGTACTGTGAATCTATAATTGTATTTCATATCAAGTTGTTTTTGTTTGAAATATTATAGTATCAATATTTTTTGGAAAAAAATCAATATAAATGTTTCTACAATATAAAAGTTGTATTAATAATGTACTTACGAAATTAAAGTTAAGATGTAAAAAGTTAAAAGAATTTTTTTAATCCGTCCTTTAGTTGAAAACAATGTAGAGGCAGCACTCTGGGCATGAATGTTTATGTAGCTAATTTATTTGAAATGCAAAGTAAACACGAATTATTGTTACATAAATTTGAAAACTAGAAATATAATTTGTTGATTTTGTATGTAAATATGCTTTTGTGTTTATCCAACTTAGTTCTCAGTAAATTTGTAAACTGGTAAATTTGTAACTGAAACTGCAGCTAAAACAAACTAGGATAATTGCTAATTGAAATGACAAATTCAAAAATGAATGTTTTATGTTGTTTAAATAAAAATTCATTCTAGTAATAATTTACCTATTTGGCATATAATTAATTATTTATTTATAATATTTTATTTCAGTATTTTTTTCATAACTTAATTTATTTATATGACTTAAAAGATTCAATATAGTTAATTATTTTAAGTTTTTTTCTTGCTGGGCATTCTCTTCGTCTTGCACTGGAGTATCATTTTTTGTTCTTCCGAACCTCATGAACTTATGTCCGTCTGAGTTAGAACCTTGTCGTCCAAATCGCATGAAAACATGTTCAGGACCTCTTCCCAATCTCATAAACATTGGTAATACTGGCATTTTGTTTTGATTTTCACGTAATCGCAATCGATTTTCTCCGTTTACAGATCGTCCAAATCGAATGAATTTGTGTTGAAAATCACGTCCGAAACGAAGAAACTTGTGTTCTGGATCACGCCCAAATCGAAGGAAATTATGGTTGGAAGATGCTCTTCCAAACCGCATAAAATTATGGCCTGGCTCTTGACGTAACGATCGCAATAACGCATCTTTCTGATCATCATCCATAGAATTTTCTGCTGAAGAGAGATCATTGTTGATAGGTTCTAAACCATCTGAATCCATTATTCTGTCGTCGTCTTCCGAATCATCGTCTGAGGATTCTTTAATAAAAAAAAATATTATTTATTATAAGAATCGTAATTTTATAAAACAAAAATAAAGACTCAAGATTGACAAAGACTATTGTGTACAAAAATTAAGTTTCAGGTTTTAAAGACACTCTAGTGGCAAAACATCAAAGTAACGACAATCCAAAAATTTAGCGCTCAAGGTGTATAGAAATTCTGTGGCGGGCACATAAAAATTCTAAAGAGCCCCGTAAACTTCAGACAAAAACACATTCATAATTGGCGAAAAAGTAACGTTCCAAACAAATTATCTGGTAATCATGTTTAATTGTATTAATTATACTTTTCAGAATGGATTTTGATTAGTAATGATTCATTCACGAATGACGATAACTAATTTATGGCTCCCTCTATCGAGATTAATACTTTAATTTTTGTTACAACAGAGGGAGCTAGCAAAAAATGTGGACAGGAAAGGTACTGTAATAATAATTTTTTATTATTATTTATATATTACGATAGTTTATTGTTTACCCTCCAGGAAATAAATCTTGTTGATTTTTTTTCGTAAAAAAAAGTTTTTAATAAATTTATAGCAGACAGAGTTACAGATGACACAAAGCCCAGCTTTTAAGTTTCTGAGAAACAAAGAAACTGTGCAGTGTAACAGCAAATAATATCTCAAGATTATATATGTGCTATTTTTCAACATAAAGTGTTGATTTATATTAGGCTTATTGTTTTAATTTATAAAACTAAACTGTAAGCATGAAAAAAGTTTCTAAGTATGAAACAAATAATGCATTTTAATCTAAGTGAATTTTAAAGTGAATGAACCAAAAATTAATCAATATCATAACTAAATTTAAAAACTCATCAAGTCTGTTTACAAGTTAATTTCATTTCATCTTAACAAGAAAAGAGTTCAGCCTACTAATTAAGACAGGTGTAAGTGACAATTGCACCCGTAATCAAGCAATCAGGAACTTGATTGATGAAATTAGTTGCTCGAAGGCATTTTTCTTCATCGAGTATTCTATTCCTGAACTTAATTCTTAAGCACTTGCTGCATAGTATTGTCTTGCAAACGAAATAAAATGTAAACCTACACTAAATTTAAACCTATGCGAAAAGTAAGATAAAAATTTCCATAATGCACAATCAGCGATTTGTGTACTCTGTATACGTGTGTCATGTAATGTCACTGGAATCTATGGCTGTTTGACATATATTCTATCGAGACTGACAGTTACTCACCAGAAATACATTAAGTCGTGACTTTATTTTAAAAAGAAAGTATAGTATTGCATTTTTAAACATGGAATATGTTTTGTTTTAATATTCTGTGTGTACATACATTTATACGTATTGAAGAAAAAAGAAATTTGTTTTGAAGCAGTGTATTCAGATTAGATTAGAGAACCGCTGTCATAGATTGTATTGATATCAATGAAAAGCTGGGATCATTTTCCTCAACTAATAACTTTTTGAAACAACTGATTAAATTTATTATAAAAGAATATGTTTTGTATTTAATTGTCTTTTTTTCTAAAGAAATGTTGATATAGACAATACGTGAAATGTTTACACTACAATCTTTGCATTTAATTATTTTCGATTTAATTATTCTACAATGAGTTTAAAACAAACTTATGTGCTTATTTTTTATTATTGTATAAATAACAAACATATGGTTTGAATATTAATCTAATTTAAATAGAGTTTATTATAATCTTATTATCAAGATTTTTTTCAGTGTTAAAGAAACCGCTTGTTTATTTCTCTAAGATATAAAAATTAATTATAATAATTTGATTGTTTTAGCAAATAACAATATGTCTTCTTATTTATGTACATTAATAATTTATATTATAATAAATACTTTAATTAAACTGAGAGATCAAATTTCAAAGTTTAATTTAATTAATTACTACTAAAACATTTTCAAACTACTTAATTTTAAAAATCCTCAAAAAAATGCAGATGTAGCTTAGAAATTTTATAATAATTCTTTTCTTTAAATTAAAAACTAAATCCTCTTAACTCACAAGTCAGGGCTAAATGCTGGATGCTTTTACAGAAATGAAGTCAGTTCATTTATAACGTAAAGATTATGATCGATGTGCTTTTAAATTTAATTGATATATGTATATTTCTCAAGCAATAATAAATGATTCCTTCTCTCATTAAATTTCTCTTTCTGATGATAATATATGAATAAAAACTGAAAATATTATCAGTACTCTATTGATACCTCCATTAGACTCATAATCAGTTAATCACCTATGAGTCTAATTATTGAAATTTGATATCAAAATGTGACCTTAATATATTTTTTAATAGGAAACCGGAAACTTTTCTTCACTTTCTTCTACCTTATCCATCAGCGTCTCGTTTGCTATAGCTGATTTGATTGGTAATCGCAGACGCTTTGGGAGTTTGGGCCCATTTGTTATTAGATGCTGAATATTTCAGAGTCTGTTTCTTGGCGAAATCATCTAGATAGAGGATGAAAGTGATTCTTTTATTTCTGTGTTCGCGTAAAGGTTCCTGTTACGAACACCACTTAGGCCTATATATACAGTACTATTATCTTTTTCTTTCTTTATTTCTTTTTATGTTGAATAGTAAGAAAAGAAAAAAGACATTGTCTTTTCTGAAATGTAAACTGTAGAGTGGACAAATGTTTGAAAGATTTTTAAAGTCTAATGAGTTGTGAGTTAGATTTAAATTACATTCTTTTTTCTATTTAAGATAAAAATTTTAAAATAAGGTTTTGTATTGAAGTACAGAGTGTAGATTAGATAATACAACAATACAACATGTGCCACATTATATTTTCTTTTAGAGATGTTTAGTTTTTCAGTAAAATTATAGTCATGATGGTTGGATTAAGATTGCCACTTGACTGTTTATTTATATGAGCACAAGTGTATTTCTTTATTAGGTTAATTTGTTTTCGCCTCTTCATGTCGTAATGAACGTGCTTTGATAGGCAAAACTTACAGGATGTTGATTAAATCCCCTCTCAGCTTTGTAAGTTTAAAACTTAATCAAAAAATTTTTGAATGTGTAGGAGCAGTTTAAGTGTCAAAAACACAAGAAGCCACTGACAGTTTTTATTAATTGATGATAATTTTAGTTAAACATTTTCTGTATCAAGTAAAGACTAATTTTTTTTGAACTAATTTAACTATAATATCAAGAAAATGGTGATGTCAAATGAAGAAATTTAATTTTTGCAGTTGGTAAATAAGAAAAATCTATTGGTAAACAGTTTCTTCGATGTACACACATTGGGCAACTGATTATTTGTCAAGATTCAGTTTTTTCCAACATTTTTATTGCCAAATTGCATTAGTTGGAGTGTATATCAATGTTTTACGAAATTTCTTTTCACAAAACCATCACTAAATCTTATTTAATTCTTCTAATCTTTAAGTAGTAAGTGCTAAATATTTATGTACCTTAATTGAGATCAAAGCTACCTCTTTTTAATTTTCTTAAAATAACAGATTGAGAACTCTACTGAAAACAAGCCGGTATAATGTTAGAAAACAAACACAGTATTGTAAACAAGCAGTCAACAAAACAACTTTATTGGACTATTGTGTACTGATTTTAAAAGTAATTAATTTACTAAACAATTCAAAATGTCATTTCTTAAATCAATATTTATTAATAGTTTATTTAATTTTATGTAATATAAGACCCTTTCTTTTTAATTTATTACAATTGATTCATTATTCTATTAACTGCAATGATTCCAGGCTTAAGATATAATAGTTAAACATTAGATGAAATTTGAAATTAATACACACGCCCTTGGCTTGAATTTCGATAGAGCGTTGTACACAAGCTTCAATGTCCTTTACACAGGGTATCAATTTTAAGATGGTAATAAAAACGAGAGAGCTATAATTACGAGAAATACGGTAACATGTAATTGAATTAGTAGTGCAATCTTACTATCTCTTTTTCTTAATCTAATTATCCATACAGTAAAATTTGGATCTGATTCGTGATTACTGAGTCCCTATAGTTCCCAAGTGGGAAACTGAAACACCATAACCTATAATTATTGGATTGTTTTTTCACAAACAGCTCCCTGGTTGTTGCACCACACATAGACTAGAGATTGATCAACAATTTATTGCAATATTCACTTTAGCTTAGGATTTATCATTTGTTGCAACTTGCGTCTTTTTAGCAAACAAAGTAATGGCCATAACTGTGTTCTGTTCTAAGTTAGTGTTGGAGCGTGATGGAAGTTAGATTGTTTTGCTGATAAAGGCGTGACAAAGAAGGTTGTGAGTAAGCTTACACCTCTTACAATCGCAGTGACAGTTTCGATATTGATCCTATAATACGTACTCAGATCTGTTTGAGTTTTGCTTACCTCTTGATGACATTAGGGTACACAAGAGTGGAGAAGAACTTTCATTTGGTACGCCTCCTAATGATGGCTGCAAAAAGCATCGGGTAGCAGAGACGGGAATTGCCAGAGTTGTGATCACCACCACCAATGAACTCAAAAGGACCTGTTGCATTTTTCTGAGCACGAAATAAGAAAAAATAGGGTTAACATAAATTGAAGTTGAATGCTGGAAATAAACTTTAACATTTGAAATCGTTTGAGAATTTATTAGGTATAGAAAATTCGATCGTATTTGAAATCAGTCACGTAAATCTCCACTGAGATCTAGGAACATTAATAATAAATAACTTTTAAATTAATTCCGTTCAACTTTTAAGTTCGAAAAAGCGATTTTTGATTGAATTAAGTTGATCTTTCACTTTGAAGTAACATAAACACGAAAAATCAAGACTAATGTAATTCAAAGAAGCTGTTTTAAGATAATAATAATAATAATAAAAATTAGGGTTTCGTTTAAACCCTTCTATTACCTCAAACTGAAGTTTGGTAGAGTGCATAACTTGACACAACTTGATAGATTAAACTCGTATTGAGGAAAGTTTAAAAATAAAATGTTGACATTGAGATTTGTAGTGTGTGCTTTTTTTTCTCTTTTTTTTTATACCAAGTGGAAAATAACCAACGTTTTATGATTGGTCTACAGATTCAACCCAGTTGAGAAATGCTCAACAGGTGTATATTAAAAGCAATTAAAAGTGTAATGAAGAAATAGTAAATAGAAGAGTTTGAGTTAGTTAAGCAATGTAAAGGGTTTGCACTTACCTAAACTGATGCGAGGATGGTGGCAAAGGCGTCTGCTGTTGTAGGTGAGGCTTTTCTGCGATGCTTCAGGCTTTATGTAGAGAGTTGTCGAATGGGACGCAGGGCAGCCAATGAGAGCGCACTCGTTCCACGCGTTTATGGATCAATTGTTGTCGTCAGTAGCGAATTCTTGAGGTCGAGTGGATGAGTTTTACCCCTTAACACCTCCATTTTTCTTTTCTTTAAATCCACTTGAACAAGGGTCGTAAATGTCGTGACGGAACAATAGTTTTCAAAAGCAGCGAAAATGTTTTCAACCCTTTCAACCTTTCATTCATAATGTTTGTAATCAGTTGTTTTTTATTTTGATCATTTTATCTTTATCTTATATTGATCTTTGCTTTAATAATTTATTTTTTTTTACTTATCAATTTTATTTATTTGTTTATTTTTTTAGCTAATTAATTAATTATTTTTGTTTTCTTTACTTTAACAAATAAATGTTAACATAAATGAAATGGAAGAGAGGAAGGAAGGATTTTGTCTTTGTATTCAAGTCCCCACAAAACTTAAGACGTTGAGTGTGGTTCTCTATTCATACCCTTGGCGTGATTTGCATCTAAGTTGTTGAATTTTGTAACAGTGTTTGAATCCACGTCTCTTGAGGTTTATTTAAATTTCTAAGAATTTGTTTCTCGTACCAAGTGGAATTGTTTTAGAGAGATGTATGGGAAGGGGGTGAAAAATGAAAAGAGCACCATTATGCAAATTTTTATTTTAGCTCCTTTAGCTTACTTTTATTTTCCACTTCTTATTTGAAATGAAAAAGATGAGAAAAGTAATAATTTCACATTGCGCAATATTTCAGCATCAACAGGTGTTGCCCAAGTATTTCTATTTTGGTTGTGTATAATAGAATTTAATCCAATAAATTAAAATAAAACATTTATTAGGATTAATTCTTTATTTTTACGTTTGTTTTATTTTAATTAAGCTTGTTTTTAAATACTGTCGTGGAAAATTTCAGTGTTTTGTGAAACCGAGCAAAAACAAAACCATAAAACAAGGAATTAGACTAGGAGATGACGTCATCAATCACAACCACTCGACTGTATCTCTTTCGACTGACATTTATAGATGTTCATTTTGTTTGAAAACTATTAATTAGTGGTTGATTTTACCCCATCATTCCTTGTTTACCAAAAAACATTTGTTGTTGGTTCAATTGATTAAAGAAGAGACCATGTGCAATTCTTTTTAAAAAATCCCTTGTGTGGTTCTCTAGAGAGTTTTAAAGTCAAAATTTTTCCCTTCTCTTTTTCAATGAATTTGATTAGCAGAGTCAGCAACAGATAGAACAAAGAAGATGAACACCTGAGCCCTTTCTGTTATGTGCATTTGCTTTTAAATAGGTAAAGTTTTATGGATTGCATAAAGTCTAAAACTAGAAATTGATTTTAAGTGTAAAAAATGTTTCACATGGATACATTCTTTTTCTTTGAAGTCAGACTGTAGATTTATTTTACAACCTGCAATTCAACTGAACATTTTCCTTATGGAATGACACATTTTCTAAATCTGCTTCTTGATGGCTTTTTTTCTTGCGTGATGCCATTATTCTATATTGCGTTGTTTTGCTGCGTAGGCCAAACAGCGTAGAAGCAATATTATTATCTATACCACTTAAATGTGTGTTTTTATTTACTGTTGATGTTTATTAAATTGTAAACCGTTATTAGTGTTTTAATGGGATTGCAAAATCTGCTAAAGTCAAGTTTATGTCACAATTTTGTAACATATTGCGTAGTATATGAATCTTTCTTTTTATATCTGTTTTTAGACATGGGTTTTGAAAGAGACGTCTAGATACGGTAAATGTAACGCATTGGGTTAAGTTCAATAACACTTAAGGGGAAGTACACGGCAATGGCTTATATTAATCTTACATTTATATAGTTGTTAAATGCAGTTATTGTTTTACTTGGGTTGTTAATATTTATCGCTAAATTTCATAAGAGATTAAAGTTCAAAATTTTTATATTTTATCGTGGAAACAAAGTTCGTAATAAATAAAAGTGAATTTACCTTGCGTACAGATTAAAGTCTACAATTTACTTTTAATTTTTTTTTCTTGTTTTATTCATAAATAAAAATGATTAAGTTAAAAATGAATAGGAAGTAATGAATTATTAAAATTGCAAATGGTATTTATAATTTTTTTATTTTCTTTTTTGTTTTAATGTTGAGGGTTAAATAAACAGTTTTAGAATCATATAAAATTCTACTTGCAGATAAGTGAATTGTTTGTAACTATTAATACTGTTTTGTGTTTTGCTCAGTTTTGTATTGTACGTGTGAAAGTGAAAGTTTTATGTGAAATTTTTCTTTCTGTTTCATTTAATGTGTGTGAGTGCTTCAATTCTCTCTCTTTAAATGTCTTTCTGGATCAACCAAGATTTTATTTTGATAAAAGTTCACTGTCCTATTTGATTTTGTCAGAAATGAAATAGACATTTACAGTGGGATTTTAGTTGATAGATGATGAAAAACGAAAAATGTTAGCGCTGATAAATGTGTTTAACCTTTTTAGACAATCTTTTTTATAGCTCTTTATAACTGTACGCAATTTAATAGCAATAAAAATAAGAAATAGAATTCTCCTTTAAAAAAAAAACTAACAACAAAGAATTGTAAGTTCTTTCATTTAACAGGTTTATTATTTTTTTGTAGTCCTATTTATTTTTAGGGGGCAATACAGTAGGTTTTGGTGTTAGATGTTGAGTGATAAAAGATTAGATAGTTCTTGTTAACACGAATATTATCTATTTTTATTTATTAAAATTTTATTTTTAATTTTATTGATAAACATGAATGAGATCAACTGGCTAGCCTCAGATGTTCTGTCTGAGTCAGCTAGTTTACTTTATAAATGGTTAAATACTATACATTCTGTATTGATTGAAGCAATTTCTGCACATAAAAATAATAAAGATATTACATCTTTGATGAAAGCTATCATTTAGCGATATTAGTACGATAGCAATTTATATTAACTGTATATGTCAAACAGTATTGCATCTGCTCTGAAAATCTCCTACATTTCAAATTTTCGATTTGCAAATTGAGTGAGTTTAAGTAATTTTAACTAAATTCAAAAAAAATTTACAGTAAATCTGAAAAAATGAATGGATATTCAATACTTGTAGAAATATAAATTCAGCCAAATTCCAAAAAATATACAGAATTTCAAACGAATTAGGGGAAATTTGATCACATACAAATTCGAGGAAAACACGGATAAGTCAAAGTAATTCTGTGACAGATCATGTGGCAAATGTCAGATAAGGTTTTGCAATTTTATGAAAACACGAGTTACTGCTTAGTAAATTGCACTATAAACAAACTGGAAAGTGAATTTCAAAAGTTAAAAACATTTCTTTTCTTACTAGTGTTGTTGTATAATTAGCAGTGGCGTAGCTATGGAGGAGGGGGGCGGAGAGGGCGGCATTTTCGCTCTAAAAGACCATTTTAATTTAGGTCTGATCGTCTTTTTCTGGTATTTT
>JAQFZN010000917.1:0-21003 GCA_034687075.1 Geophilus carpophagus | reverse complement strand
TGCTCACTTGAGCAACATGTAAATAAAATATTGAGATTAAGTGTAGGTGGCCAAGTGTACACGATTAAGTGAATGCGCAATTAAGTGGCACGCGATTAAGTGTATGCGCGATTAATGGTCATGCGATTAAGTGACTGCGATTATGTGCGTGCGATTAACTGTCACGCGATTAAGTGAATGAATACCACTGTGACTAGTTACAAGTAACACATTTACTGGAATTACTTACTTATTTCGAAAAGTAACTATAAACTGTAACTTGTAACATAACTAGTTATATTTTAAGTAACTTTAGACCTTTAGAACCCCTGGGTGTCACTACAATTTCTAGGCCCACCACACCAGATCAAATTTTCAAAAATAAACAATCATATTCTTGAAAGGGGACTCCAGGGTGTAAAGATGCCAAACATTGTTTGCTTGTTACCCTTAGCTACGCCCCTGCTGTGTGGTAACTGGATACATTTAAGTTTATTTATATTATTATAGACAATGCATTTTTGTTTATTTTCTGAAACGTCATCGTTTTCTTCAACATTAACGTCATTGATTTTATCATTATGAATCTCTTTGTTAACATCCATAGTTAATATGGTGATAACAATTTAAAAAAAGCAAAATGTATCAAACCACTTGCTTTTGTTAATTTTCACTTGCCAAAGGGTTATGACGACAAAGAAATGGATACGCTAAATCTAAGTCAATAATCACAAGGATGTTGTTGATAAAAACTTAACAGACCCAAACTATTTATAGTAACAAAAATAAGTTTTGCATAAAAAGGTGATGCATATTCTGTAACTAGTTACATTTTAAAGTTACAAAAAAGTAACTAGTTACTTACAACCCTTGATTCTGGGGTATAAAATCTGATTTGCTTTATTATTATTTCAAACTAATCCGAGCAGATTATGTTAATTACTCGAACTGAATTTCAAGATTAAATTGTTTAATATATTATAGAATTCATTAATAATAGATTAGATTTAATTTTAACAATCAGATAACTTGATCCGATCAACTAATAAATATAAAATTCGGATCAGATTCCATTAAATTTATAATTTTTTCAAATCTTTGATCCAGAAAATAAATTCAAACCAGCGCCATTTTCCTTCAGAATAAAATTACCATTAATGCTAACGTCAATTTAATGAACATCTACACAAACCCCTTTAAAATCTTCAAAACGAGCTTATTATAACAAAAATTCTAACAAACTCATTTAAATAATACTATGCACTTCGTTATAACGAGGCTCGACCTATACACTTTACTTAAAGTACTTATTATTCCCTTTGCACGTTCCTTTATCACAAGCAAAGTATGTGCAAACTTTCCCCACACACTTTAACTCTTGGATATATAAAATGGTGGAAAATTCGAGAAAATTCGCCCTTAATTCAGTTTAAAAATTCAAAGTACAATTTATTATTAATTTCAACCAAACAAAATAATAAAACACCTTTGGGTTATTACTACTACAAATAATGATTGGGCAGTGTTTAACATTGTATGATGGCAAATGCAATTTTCTTACCTTCTTCTCTTGCAGATGGGGTTAACCTACCAGCTAACTTGAGGCAAAAGTCATTTCCCAATGGAACCCTCATCATACATCCAGTTGAACGTCTTACGGATCAGGGACTTTATACATGCATTGCCCGTAATTCCCAAGGCCAAAGTGCACGACGCAGCGTTTGGATTGAAGTGACGGGTTTGTAAACAAACATTACATTTCCACTACACTTTAAATATTGTGTATTTCTCATTTTAACAATTATTAAATTTAGCTTTATTAATATTAAAAATTATTAATAATAAGATATATTATTAAGAGATAAGTTGTTTATAAGCAATGATGAATTTTATTTTTGCTTTTACTTAACCTTTGGTTCAAACAACTGCAAGAATTCCAATTAATTTACCTTTATGTATAAAGCAACTATGCTAAGTTGCCGTTAGCTAATAAATTACCAGCACCGAAAGAGTTAGATTCACTATGAAGCCTAATGAAAGCGCTCTTGTGGTGTAAACAAAACTAAGTATTTTTAAACCATTAATTTAACATTTTTCAGACAATAATCAGTAATTATTTAAAGCCATCAATTTAAAATTAGACCACTTATATTCTTTTCACACAAACTTCGATTAAACTGTGATTGGCTAGAGGCTGATTAACCCTATTTTTTTTCCCACAGAAAAAAAGTTCCTCATATTTTAAATTTATCGCAAAGCAGAATGGCCATTTTTTTTTTAGAAAAACTTTGATTACAGCTTTGTTTTAAGAGCTATAGCTTCGAAACTTGACAGAAATATGGCCAAAACAGAAATACAAGTATCAACTAAACAAAATTAATTTTAAAAAAAATTGTGGAGGCCACCAGTGTTTGTATAACCCAGTTTCATTTAAAATTTTTGTCTAAGCCTCTGGAAAGTCTCGTTCCAACTAGGGATGTGCCGAATACCAAAATGTCTCGAATAACAAATATCGAATAGTATCGAATATTCAGATACCCCCTGGCGTGAACATTATTTTTACTATTTCATTTTTGAAATAAATTTAATTAAAAAAATTGTGAGGATTTAAATGAAAATTTAATATTTAAAATTGCAAATTTAATATTTAAAATCATCTTTTCTTTTTTATTACTTATTTTTTTAATATATATATTTATTTATATTTATATTCGATCGAATATTCGATTTTCGAATAGTCCGACTTTAGTATTCGGCCGAATACCGAATACTTCTCGAATATTCGGCACATCCCTAGTTCTAACCCTTCTTAAAGTTAATTAGAGGTAACCATTACAATTTCTTCCCCAACATGTGTGAGAAACAATTGCAACTATAATCAATCACATGTCAGTTCGCACTTTCAAGAAAAATTCGCCCACTTTGACCCAGTGATTCCCTTAAGAGCAGGTAATCTCATTGTGTTGTTAGCCGATAAAGAATTTAAAATAGTAGACAAAAGAAAGTTACAAGTCGGTTTCAACTGGCAGAAGCAACTAACATTAATCCAAATAAAAGTTCAGTCACTGGAGAACAAATTAAATAATAAAAATAAAGAATTCTGCAACAGCATAAATATATATTTATATACATTTAATAGTTGTAATGAATAAAATTGTTGAATTAATGTGCTTAATAATTGAAATCAGTTTAATATCCCAAAGTAATGTTGTGGCTAATGACTTGTAACGTTACAAATCAGAAAGAAAGTGGCCTCTTGTGGCCAAATATCCAACAAAAAAATCATCCTAAAATCTATTTACAAACTAAACCAACTTTTTCCACTGCAAATTCACAAAATGAACACCTTAAAAAAAACTAACATGACATCATCATTTAAATTTTTCATTTATCACACATGATCTTAAAGCATTTTGCATTTTTCTATTAAATTCCCAACATGAAAAATATTTCTTGTCAAAAAAATACTTGTCACAAACCATTACCACAACTACATTTCATAGTAAAAACCTTAAAAAATATATCACGCACTACCATAGTCCTATTACAGAGCATTAAACACAAACCCCATAAATTACCCTTGTTAAAACCCCTCGAAAAATATACCATCAACTCTTATTGCCTCACGTTTAGCCTTAAAAACAAACAAAAAATAAATAAAACCAAATGGAAGACACCTGACAAAAGGAATTCGGGGACGGGGTCTTGCAAGAGCGCGTTTGCAAAATCCCGAGGGAGAGACAAAAAGAGAAGGCATTTCTCACGATGAGAACCCACTTGGATGCAATGATCGAGAACAAGAGTTGCGAGTGGGGGAAAAGAGCAAATTTTCGTATTATTTCACTCGGCAACACAAAGTCTTTTATTAACATGTTGCAGTCACCTGCACTCCAACCCTGTTTCCATGCAAATGGCGTCAAGTTGGCATGTAGATTAGATTTGCGCATTATGTAAACAACAAGAGGAAAAGGAGACACTGAGTTAGACGGATGATGTACTCTAGAACCCATTTGGTGTTTATAGCAGTAAGAAAGGAGGGTGGAAAAATTGCAAGAAGGTGTAAGAGGGGTGTGCAAGAGACGACTTCATTTGAATATCATCTTGGTAGTTTTCACAAGGATCAATTGATTTTTCTTTCCTTCCTTTTCATACAATGAAAAGAGCGCTGCTACCAAACACAAAAAAGAGGAAGGGTTTCTGGCTCTTCATTTTCGAAATAAAAAAAATGAGAGAAAAAGAAAAATAATCAATAGAAAGAACAAAGAAAGGTTAGAACAAACAACGCAACTTAGTTACCGCGTTACAGCAAAAGCCGATGTCTGTTTTGTGTATAATTTTCTACAAAGTATACATTTTAAATCTGCTCTTATTGTTAGTTTTCAAAATGGATTTTATCACTGTAATATAAAACTGCGGCTAAAATAACGGAGATCAAGCATTAATAATAAATGCTTTATATCTTTATTCTAACATAAAGCGATGTATTAACTCAAATCAACCTTTAATTCAGGACCAGGTGTAAATAAAAGTCGGACTCCAATGTATTGATATTAAGGGATTTCAACAAAAGCTGATTAATCGCTGTTAAATTACAAAAATAATCAATAATTAACGATTTGGTGATTTTCCTTGAAAAGACCATTCTGTGCATGAGAATCCCTTACAACAGCACTTCATTTCGATTATGTGGCACCAGTTGTGTAACTACACCAATGCAGACAATGTGGTACTTTGGGGCACAAAAAATCCACACTCTACAAAACTTTTGGTATAGATACTTTTGCGAATATAGATACTATTAGTATTGATTTACATATATGGGCCCTTTTTCTATTTTGCATTGGAGCTTAATTTTTTTAGTTACATAACTATGTGGTACAGTGATTATTCAGACAATTGGTCACCTGAAATCATGTGATCATCACCTTTAACAGATTAATCTCATTTAGTGAAACAAAACCAAAAAATGCACTTTTTGAATTTCCTATTATCTTTAGTAAGAAATTTATCACAATTGCAAATGATAAAACACCTAAAAACTATATGTCACATGGTATTACACTCCTTTAATTTGCAGAGTGCATAGAAATAATAAGCATGTCTAATGCTTATTGTGCAGAATGTTAGACCATACCTAATTGATGTGACATCATATACATCTTTCAAATAGAACTTGAAAAAAATTTATAGTCAGCAGCATTCTTGGCGTTTAATAACTCTTGTTTATTTCCATCTACTCCTCCTGTAATTAGTAATGCAACATTTAATAAAATGTCAAAATTCAAAATGCAAATCTGACAACTTACTATAATAGCATTAAAAGAAAAAAACCATGTACTTATAGTTGCTGCAATGCATTTTATATAACTCATACATCAGATGTCAACTCTTAATCACTTCCTCTTCTAAAGACATGTTCATAAATCATCTTATTTTTTTATTTGAGTATAAAATCGACAGAAAAATTTCTTTTAAACTTAAAAAAAATTTTAATGTTGTATGTAGATAGCTATTTTTAAAAGATAATCTATATCTTTTAATTTGATTAGTTAAATTGCAGCTTCATTTTCAAATTCTGTAAAATAAAAAAAATAGAAAATAAAAATTAAAGATTAAAAAAATTATATTTTAAATTCAAAACAAATGTATAATTAAAAAAAATTTAATCCTATTAACTTAGAATCTTTCCATTAGGTAATTTAATTAATATCCTAAAGAAAACAAACAAAAAAAATAACAAAATATATAAACAACATCCCAATTAAATGTACCAATTGCAAATGTAAATAGAGATAAAACTTTTCTAACTATTGCAATATCCATAAAAAATCTTTTTCATCATGAGCTTCCGTACAGTCTAGAACACAATACCAACTCGCCAATCACATAAGATTCAAGCCAGACACTTGCTGACATCTCATCAGCCCTTTATTGGTAACTAGAGATCTGACATTTGGCCTTTCGACTCCTATACCAGTCGCGAGCGTCACCCAATTCATCCTAATTTGCAGGGCCCCAGATACGCCTAAATGTAACTGACAATAATACTGCAATTCCTGGTATAGAAAAAGAAATTCCAGTTCACTTTATCAATTATACATTCGTCCTTGTTTTTAAATTTCTAAAGTCTAACACACAAAAAATTTAAAATGTAAAAATATTTTTTCTTAAAGTGACTAACCTGATGGAACTTCAAAAATTCCTGGCTTTGCCATCAATCTTGGAAACCTTTTATCAGTTTATTCTCCATTCCTAAAGAGACCACCACAAACAAACCAGACGCTCACCTTTAAACCCTTTACTGACCCTTCTTCCTCACCTTGTTGTCACATGTTGATAAAAGATTTTTTATTTATTTTTCATGTAAAACCGCAAGCTAATTAATAAACTGCATTAAGTAAACCTTATCATCCAAAAACAACAGACAGTCTTTGTTTAGACACAAAACCAGACAGTGAACATTAACATAGAAAAGGAATATTCCATTTCTGCACCAAGTTTGCAGTTAAAACAACGAATAATTCATAGTTCATCTTACTAATTTATCATCTTACAAAATTCTATTACACTCTTTAAACTTTAATTATTTAATATTTAGTTCATTTCTATTTATTAAATATTTATTGTTACAGAAACAAATGTTAATTTAGCTAAAAGTAAATGGAAACTTTAGAAAACCGAATTTTAAAACAATGACATGTGTTGTATTGTCATCCATGATTAAGGTTTTACTTGCTTCCGGTCCTTAATCCAATATAAGTATGAGAAACTTTCATTACTCATTACTCATTTCATATTATTTTATTACTAATTTCCTATGCAAAATGCAAATTTTAGCTTTTAATAAACATTGTTTCAAAATGTAAAGTATAGAACAGAGTTTGAGAATACCTTAATATTAAAATTTCTAAAGCAATCATCCCTCAACCAATGTTGTTCTCCAAACCTGACACCTGATGATGGATTCACTGCAGTCAGAGTTCATCATCAAACACTGAAACCTACTCAGTCCATTCTTACACGCATCTCATCGCAAACATTATTCCTACAATGCGGACAGTGAGCCATTTTCCACTTTCAAAACCATAAATCTTCCCAACATATATTCATAACGTATCTATTTATAGCTCAAACAAATTCAAAACCCATATATACATATAAAAAATAAATACAATTTTTGACAGAGACAAAGTATTGTCTTCAAAAGTGCCTTTGCATAAATTAAAAAATAATATTGCTGAATAATTGATTGTCAAAAATAGAAACTGCAGTTTTTTTATTAGATGGAGTAGCTGCATTCAATTTAAAATGGATTATTTAAAGTCAATTATTTGGAACATTCTAATTCCAAATAATCAATTTTAAATCTAAATCCATTCAAGTGTTTTGATTTTTTTTTTTGCATTTAAATAATTCAAATTCAATTACAATTTTGTCGATTGTAAAAGCAAAAATATATTTAAATAAATAATCCAATTAAGATTGAATGCATTTATTTAATATTTATATCTGATTCCTGTACTGAAAATCACCTGAAAAAACAACTATTGTTCACAAATCAGTTTTCCTGTGATTTTGTTTTATTTCAAACACAAAATTATAATTAACAATCTTTAAAAAAAATTAAATTACAAAGAAATTAATTTTTCATGGAAAAATCATCTATTAACTTCAAAATTTCCCATTTACCCATTACCATTTCCCGTATGACTGCACAAAGACCAAACTTCGCCTTGACCAGCTGCACCAGTATTGATAAAATAACCACTCGAATATATAATTTTCATAAATTATCAGTGGTCTCCGCAAGTTCAAATAATTTAAAACCTTTTCCATTTAAACAGCTTATTTCATTCCATTTGTCCACAACCACAATCCTAAATTGACCATCAAACTGTGAATAATAAAAATAAAAAAAAATTATATAGAAACCAATTTCTAGCAAACATTTTATTGGAAAATTCTTAGCATCAGAAACCTCTTGTTTTTATTACTCTCATAACATCAATTGATATTTTTTTTCCTTTTCTTTTTCATCTCTTCAAACTATAGCTGAAATAAACAATACAAAAAGAATAAATTAAATTAAATTCGAATAAAGAAAATGAAAATGAAAATAAACATATAAAAAAAGCTTTATTTTTAACTTAGAAAAATTGTTGAGGTTTGATTCAGGCATGAAAACAGTGGTATGTTAATATGTAAATATCAAAAGACGAAACACCGCCCTCTTGTAGCAACAACTTGTATTAAAGTTTGGCCATGCATCAAAATATTTAATAACGATAGCAGGCGAGTAGCTTGCTTTTAATTTCTAGCTCCAGCTTAATTTGGCGACATTTATGAGCATGCTAGAGGAGAAAATGCCACCCTCTATATGAGACCATCAAAGCCCAAACAAAGTGTGGAATGTACACTTGGACAAGAGGTTAAAGATAAAAGCTTATTTCTACTCTTTCTACATTTTCTCCAGCTAATTTTAAAATATTTTATTATTATTATTATAATATTTGATTAAATTATAAAAAAGTTATGAATAAAAGTGTAATAATAGCAGTTATTAGCATATTTCTCAAAAATAATAAAAGATTTTTGAATTTCTTTTTTCTTAATTCAGAAAAATCACAAAATTACATCATTTACCATTGTTAAGCACAATTTCCAAGTGAAATAACTATTCCCCAAGTAGTACAAATTGGTTAAAATTTCTGGAATGATCAATGGAGTACATCAGTAAGCTGAAAATGGCGCTAACTCAGTCAGCTTTCGAGAAATTTCAACTCCCATTTCTCAATATGGTAGTCACGAAGTGCAAAACGTAATATTTCAAATTTGCATCTTATTTAATAGTGACTTTTTTCAATTCATGAAGTTGAAAATTCTCATATCTCAAACTAAGTTAAGTTAAAATTTTTTTTGCTTAAAAAGGATTTTTTTCCAATGCTTAGTAAGCAAAAATTCATGGTAGTTTATGATAATCGAAAACTCGTTAAATTCTTTTCCGATTGGACACAATAGGACTATCCCCATAAGACTGCAATTTGGTCTTTTTCAATTGACTTATCTGATAAATTGCTGCATGTAAACGTTGTAATTTACGAGAATAGGGGTCAGGCAGATTGAAACCATTTGATTTTCCTGTTTCCCCATAGGAAAAATCACCGCTTTAATAGAATATATTTTCCTGCTTAGATCACAGTAAAATCTCATTTTAATCTATAATTTTTACAAATGTTGGTCAAATTTTTCAACGACTGTGTGAAAAAAATGCACTAAACCAATCGGCTGCAGTAACATCATTTCAGAGGCAAAGTTCGTTCCGCGCAAAGGATGAAGGGAAGGAAATGGCCGCCATTTAAATTAACCGTTTATCACAATAATAAACAAGTTTCGGTTCTTCCTGCTCATTTTTGGGCATAGAACTAAATTTTTTAATGAAATTATTTTTTCCTTATAAATAAATGTAATTTAAGTATTAACGTGATTGATATTTTTTCTTTTTATTTGCATTGAACTGAGTTTTAAGTTTTAAAACCAAAATGAAAACACATTATTTTTTAATATTTTGTTTTTTTTCTATATTACTTCTTTCCCTTCAATTTCCTACAAAATTTATCAACACTTAGAGCGAAAAGGCAATATTAATATTTCAACAATTCAAAAGCAAAGTCTCAAAACAGTTTTAATAATAAAGTCATAAGATAACCACTTAAATTTTCTCAATGTATCTACACATTTATCAGTCATATATATATATATATATATATATATATATATATATATATATATATATGCTTAAATCCCTACTTAACTTCAAGATTTAAAATATTACATTTAATGCTATAACGTGAAACTAGAAGACACAAGTGAAATTGTCGGTATCTTTGATCTAACTAAGCATAAGTGGCACTAAACACATCACAGCTACCGTCCTACTCGCATTCAACACTCACCGCTTATCCTCTAGTAAATTCATACATAACCGCAAAAAAATTAACTTTTACGTTTAATTTAAGCATTATTACTTAATAAAACTTTAAAATGTAATATAATACATGTGCATAATAAAATGAACAATTCATTTTAAACAAAAAATTTAAATCCCCTATTTATTCCCCTTACCTGTTTTACGGTAACCTTGTTGTGACAACTAGAATAAACGAGAAACCATGGCCCGCCCATGACAACTTTATGCAAATAATTACAATTTTAGCGTGTAGAAAAGCCATTTTGGAAAATATTTTGTCCAGTCAGCTTCTTTGTTAATGGAGCCATAGAAAAAGAACAATGAAAATCATTGCTCTCCGTAGAATGGATTTATCCTGTTAAATAAATACAAGAGAAATGAAAATTAAGTATATAATTATACAACGACAATTAGAATACAAAGTAAAACGCATCTATAAAACTTTATACAAGTTAGCTAATGCTAAAATGGTGTTAAATAAATTATACCATTCTTAAATTGTTAAGCTCTGAAACCTCTAACAAGCAAACATTAGACTGTTAAGTGATTTTAACAACTCCGCAGCTTTTATTTCACATCTCAAATAGGCAAATTAACTTCAATTATACAAAATATTAAAATAATAATATTCATTTAAAGTGTAGTTTCACCTTCATTTTTATTTGCCAAAAACTATCTTCACCTAACTTTACCATTTCACAACGTATATATAAAATTAGAAAAAGTAAAAACCTTTTATAACTTCTTTTTCTATCCTAACTGACCCTTAGCTCCTCCCAAGATTGACCGTTTCGAGTTCCCTCAAGACCTTAGAGAAGGTATGCGGACGAGGATCTCGTGCGTGGTCAGCGAAGGAGACCTGCCCATCACCATCACTTGGCTCAAAGACGGCCAAACAATTCCCAAGACGCTGGGACTGGAGATCCGAAACAGCGATGAATTCTCCAGTTCCATCACATTTCGAAGTGTGAGTGCCCTGCACAATGGCAATTACACCTGTGTGGCCAGCAACTCTGCAGCTACCGTCAGACACAGCGCTGAACTACTAGCTCACGGTAAAATAAAATACCGTATTTACTACAATTGTCGGTGCAATCATTTCAACTTTTCAGTTATCTTAATTTAAAACTTTTAAATTCAGGTACTTGAAAAACTTTACTTGCAAAACTAGTGTTTTTTTTTAGCAGTGGGCAATAACAACAAAATGGCTGCAGTTGGGGTAGCTACGTTGCCAAACTAAAACAATTTTATTTTAGTCGATTCAGTTTTGTCTCGTTTTAACTAGGGCTGCATAATATCCTCCTGAAAATATCGCACAATCCCCTTTTCATAACTTCCGATATTAATCTCAAAAATCGCAATATTTTTGCAATTATTTGCGATATTGTGATTAGTTGCAATATTGCAATTATTTGTGATATTGGGAATATGTGATATTGCAATTTTTGTGATATTGATGACATTTTTACTAAATGTAATCAATAATTATTGGTAATTATTAATTACATTTAGTAAATATTGCAATAAATGATTAAATGTAATCTTTAATTACATTTAGTAAATATTGCAATAAATGATTAAATGTAATCATTAATTACATTTAGTAAACATTGCAATAAATGATTAAATGTAATCATAATTACATTTAGTAAATATTGCAATAAATGATTAAATGTAATCAGTAATTACATTCAGTAAATTATGCAATATAAGATTAAATGTAATTATAAATTACATTTAGTAAATATTGCAATAAATGATTAAGTGTAATTATTAATTACATTTGGTAAAGTTTGCAATAAATGATTAAATGTAATCATTAATTACATTTAGTAAATATTGCAATAAATGAATAAATGTAATCATTAATTACATTTAGTAAGTCTTGCATATATCGCAACATTTCAATATCGCCAATATCGCGATATTGCAACTAATCGCTGTTGTTTTTCTATGCGAGTAATTGCAACAATATTTTAAAAAATATCGCATTGCAATTAATCGCAACATCGAATGCACCTAGTTTGAAACATGCCCATTCGCATGTCCAGTCCCCTTAATTTTAAATTCATTCTAATTTTCGATAAAACATGTATTACTGCTGAAGCACTTTTAAAGTGGTTACTTACCACTGCACGATCTAACATATAAAAATGGCTGCCAAATATGCTGAAAACTTCGTTTCATTTTTGTTTTATTTAAAACAAACAATGGGAGTTCATTTATGTTTTAGTTGTTTTAGTCTGGATTGTACCAACGTAGATTAAATCTCCAGTTAACAAAGCTAAATGAAGATTTTAAATTCTCAGTTAAAGCATTGTTGCATCAAACTGTAAATTGTATAACCATAGATTGGCCCTATTTGATCACATTACATATAAATTATTAAGCAATCTTGTTTATAAGTTAATCTTTGATTTAAATTAAAATTAAAATTTAAAATTTAAATTTAAACCGTTGTTAAGTATTTGATGCAACATAACTTTGTTTAATCTTAGTTTAAATTTTACAAAGCCATTTAACACGAATTTTTTAAGGGAATGATGTTATCTTGCTAAAACTGAAACGAGTGTTTGGAAATGTGGCTTGTGTAATTCCTAAAATCCAGAATCTCTGAGGTTGGGTAAGTCCGAATTACGAGATTTTCTTGATTTTCAGAAAATTAAAAAAAAATCAGTGTGAAGCTTGTGCACTCATTGTTAAAAGTCCAAATTCTCAGATAGCCCGGATGTAACCAATTTGGATGGTATTGGGGTCCATGTTCCAGAGCTTCAAAAAAAAAAAATTTTTAGTTGAATTTTATCGATTTTTTTTAATGTGTTTTCTATTGCATGAATTTTTAATTGGTACTGAGTATCCAAGGTTTGACAAACAAAAATGTGGTCACTTTACTTACTTACGACCAAAATAAATTATCTAAATACCTTTTAATGTTTTAAAAGATTTTTCTTAGAAGACGTTCCTGCATAATGTAATGTTTACTTCCGTTGTACATCCAAAAGGAGTTCTGCACCAAAAATGAAAAATTTAAAATTATATTAAAAATTTATTTTTAAATCCAAATATAAAAAATTTTAAATAAAATTTTAAATTATTTTTTATTATAAACCTATTTTTCAATTTAGTAAAATTTAAAATATCAGTTTCTATGAGCGACAAAAGATTTTAGAAATATTTATTTAACAAAATCATCCTAAAATTGAAAAAAAAATTGTCACCATTTCACTTTCGAGTTACGCATTAATCAAATTGCAACCACTTTCTCATTTGCCAGTTTAATTTTTTCTTTCCTATTCGTCTACAATCTTCAAAATTCTGTTAGAAAGACAGACGTGAGAAATAATTTAATTTCCCGTTGGATTTGCGATTTTAATATAAAGAATAAAATATAAAAAGAAAAAAAACTAAAAGCCGATAATTTCCCCTTTGCATTATAGTTAGCTAATTGAATTACTTCAAATTTTGCCATCTCTTTCAATTAAGCCAAAGAGAATATCAAAAAAGAAGAAAATAAAAATGTACAAACTCTTTAAAACCATCAAATTCATTTTACAATTATCAAACCATAAAATGTAAAACCCGTAAAAAAAATAAATTCGATTTAAGAAAAACCGCAACAATCAGCAACGACAAAGCCGTTGCACCAACTTACACGACTGCGGCTACCAAATCCAATCTACTCTTTCTCATTTATTTCAGTTTTGCCCCGATGGTCAGTAGAGCCCCAAGACCTTCAAATCCTAAGTGGACGCCAGGCCGTTCTCAACTGTCAGGCTGAAGGATTTCCAAGACCCTTAATTACCTGGCTCAAGAGCGAAGGTTAGTAGTAAAGGGTTAATAGTGTTCTAAACGATTTTTTCCCAGCCCTATTTCATTCTGGGAATTACTTGAATCACTTTAGATGATGAAAATTATTAAAAAAACAAAAAAAAATTACCTTCACAACGGTTTTTTTCTAAATCTTAATGATGATGACAGATCTTGTCAACTCAATCTTAGTATAATTTTAACAAGCTCGCAAAATTCGATTATCCTTGATATAACGTTAAGTATTGACTGCATAAACTTGAAATAATATTAAAGTAATGATGTATAATGCATTTAAGGAAGTATTTGTTTTTATTACCTGTTTTGATGCCAGCCATCTTTGATTTTCAATCGCGCGCTCTTTTGAGAAAAGAAGAAAGCATAAATCATAAAGAAATTATAAATAGAAGCGTCATTTTACAACTATATCTCAAAGTATGTACATATAATTTCTTTTTACTCATAGTTATTATTATTATTTATTAATAAAAGTAAACAAATTAGGTAATATAATGAAAATACAACATTCAATTTATTTCCCAATTAATTCCGTTGGAAATGAGTGTAATCTAGAAAAACAATATTTGTTCTGACATTTTTGTATACACATAACAAGCAATTTTTAGATGAAATCCAGTTAAAGCCCACATATAAATTACACCAAATTAGTGATAAGCAAACTGAATGGGACTTATATAGGAAACCATGTTACCCAACCAGAAGGCAATAAACCAGGAGAGAAAAGCATTAAACCAACACACACACACACATCCAAGCAAGAATCAACCAGATGCTAGTACATTAACCAAACAAATTAGTACAGCATTAACAAAATAAATTTTCAATTTAACTTTACACAACAAAAACACTTCTAATACTGATTGATTAATATACTGTACTTGCTTTGATGCTGAATTTCACCCTTTTCAAGCTTTAAAAATCAAATAAAAATCAAATAAAAAATTCTACACCAATTTAGCACAAATTCCTATTCAAAATGTCTCATCAAATTCTTGTTTGATTTCTATTGCTACCCCATCATGACCATGCATGTCCAATTTACAGGACCCCCCACCAGTCTCATCTTTAGAACTAATGAACATGGCTGACAAATCACGCTCGATGCACACCACGCTCGCATAGACATACACATACACACACGTGCGCAATCATCATCATCATCATTAAAAGAGCAAAAACACCTATAGAGAAGAGAGAAATCTCGTTCAAGCTTTGCTAATAATTCACTCTCTCCGGAAACGTCCCCTGATATATCATCCAACTGAACACAAGAACCAATCAAAACACACCACCAACCACTCATACATGTGACCTGCAGATATCAACAAACAAACTCAAATCCTCAAACTATGTCCATTCTATTATGGATTGATGTTTGCTTTCATTGCAGTACTTGTAATGGTATTTACACAAGGGTATGAACAGTAACTTCAAGCAGTTGGAATGACAGATTCTTTAAATAATTAATAAATAATAAATATTAATTAATTAATTGAAAAAGAAATACAAAGTTCAGACTTAAAGTTTGATCACAAATGTGTTTTTTGGTGCAGTGTGTGAGCTTGGGGACCCACTCTTCCCCAATGATTACCTACTGGTTAATAACTTACAGGTAAAGAAGAAAATTCTTCTTCACATTCCAGCTGAAATTTGTTACTAAATTTTTTTTTCATTATCCATTTTCCTATTTTTTGAAATTTTTTTTTTTATAAATGTCTACAATTTTTTTTCATTTAAGTTGTGATGTGCCATCAATTTGAGTGTTGACGTACCCGTTAGAGAATTCGGTTATTAATTTTTTTTCGAGCTTAAATGGAAAAAAAAAAATAAATTCCTCCATTGTCTTTGAGAGTGAAATGTTGGTTGGTTAAGTGAATGTGTATAAGGGTGAAAAATCAATAAAAGAAAGGAAAAAAATGGCTCAAAGAAATGAAATACAGTATAAACCCATTATAACGAAACTGTATAAAACAAAAAATCCATTACAACAACGGAAAAATTTTAAATTCGCACAATTTTCATAAACTAATGTAATTTTCTTCCCTTATATCCTAAAAAACCTCATTACAACGAACGAAATACTTGATCTTTTCAACTTGGCCATACGAGTTGAAAAAAAGTTTAAGATTGAATAACGATGGATGAAATAGATAAAATAGATAAAATGGACAAGCGAAAAAGTGAAATTTTTAGCCACGTTTTTCATTTGATAGATGTATGGCCTCTGGTTAAAATGTTTAAAGCATTAAATCCTGTCTTGTTGAAGATGACACATGGATGTTAAAACCACTTCTGGCACGTGTTTCATCATCATTTGAGATGCTCTTCTCCAATGGGACCTAGTCTCCTTGAGGGATATTGAAAAAGTAGTATAGAAAAAGAAAAAGGAAAAAAATGGAGGCACTTTGGCACGCGCCCCAGAGCTAAGAGAAGCCATGTAGTCCATCATGGATCTTCTTTGCCTTAAAAACATACTTTCTTTTGCCGACTACATATCAATTGATGTAAGGAGTCAGGCTCTGTGCTCATGCACATTTCCAACCTCCGTTTTCGTAGATAAGAATGAAAAATTTCACTTTGGTACTTGAGTGATAATGTATGGGTTGAGTATGCACTTGGATCGAAAGCAACAAAAACCTGTAGCAATGAACAGATGGCATACATTAAGTTGAGCACAATTTTTGCTAAATTTTGATGGATTCAAAGTATTTTCTTTTCCAATTCTAACTGCTCCATTTGGAGGTTTGAGGTATTTTTTGATTGGTTTAACCTTTTAAAGTGCAAACAAAAAGTATGTTTCTTTTTTAAAGGTAAAGAAAAATGTTTAAAGAACATTTATTTATCGATATGAAAATTTTCTAGTACTCAGAAGTTATTGATGTAATTGTGAGTAGAAGCTTTTAGCCACCATGTTCGAGCATGGAGTAAAGGAGATAAAATAGATTGATCAAAACAACTCAGTTTTGGTAAGGGTACTTGTTCTAACTCTAACCATTGGTAAGTGGTGACCATTAGTAGCAAAATTTTAAAACATATTTTTAAAACATTTGTAAAACATGTTTTAAATTTAGAACATATTTATAGAAATGTTTTGGAATTAAAACATTTTAAAATCATTTTAAGAACACCTTTTAAAAACTTATTGTAGAACACTTTTTTTTAGAACTTTTTATAGAACACTTTTTTTTAAACTTTTTATGGAACACTTTTTTTAGATAATTTTATAGAACAAGTTATTTTAGAACCTTGTTATAAGAATATTTTTTTATAATTATATTTTAAAAATATTTTTAGACCTTGTTTAAAGAACATTTCTTATTTTGCAAACCTTCCATGTCTATAGTCACCAACTTTTGTTTTTCTGGCATAAAGATATTTTAAAGATGGAATGGCAATTTTCTAGTTACTGCCTAGAGCAGCAAAATGAATAAATTCGCCACCAGTACCAATTTTCGAGTGAATTACGGTAAAAATAGATAAAAAATGATCGTTCAAAATGTCTTTATTATAACAAGTTTTTTGCTTTGTATAGTTTTATCATAACGAGTTTATACCTGACTTTAAAAAAATAGGGAGAGCCAATTAACTGTGGATCCGTGTTCAACTTCAATATTTCAGTAAAGGCATGCAATGAATTATTATCCTGTCATACTTCACACAGCCAATTTAAAATGCAAATTAATTTTCAACAGGGCAATAAATTCGAACACTGCTCCAATTTCTCCTCTTGTGCTTACACATTGCAATTCAGCCATTATTTCAGCAAATCTGGCTAATTATCAATACGAGTTTAATTGCAACTATATAGGCCAGATGACCCCGCGGATGGTTGAGTTTGCATCACTGCGCTACTCCTATTAGAGGATATGATGAATAGATCACATGCACTCAAATTACAAATTCTCAATTATCACAACTGGACATCGACAAAAGTTAAGTACCCGTAGGTTACAGTTACTAAAATATTGATGGATTAATCTCAAAATATTCAATTCAGTCTTAATCCGCTTTCCATTTACGGTCGTACCTGGATACGTACAGTACCAATCGATTAAATTAAATATAGATCAGTTATGTAAACGATCCATCACTTAAATTTATATTTTTTTAATCGTGCGACCATAGCATTTAGTTACACACATCATCAAACAGCAACGTTCATTTTCAATTTAATAAAGTGCTAGAGCAACAAATTCAATTAAACGACAAGCGTTTTGTACCAACTTGCACTTTTGCCAAGTGTGTTGACAACCCACAAGATGAAAAACAAAACTAAAGTAAAAAAAATTAAAAAAGAAAAAGAAAAGAGAAAAAAGAAAAAGACTGACATAACGTTTTTCTGTGCAAAACATTTTTTTCTCTTATTTTATGTGAATAGTCGAGAGCAGTTCGAGCCCTGTCGTCGTGTATTTAGACTACAAGTCCATTGCAGACTCAGTCGGGGGCGTCATTTATTTCACGCCCTCCTTGTTTATCTGCAAGACATCCACAACCAACAAAATGTGACAGTCGTGAAGATGCTGTCTCCACAGCAACTAAATCCAGATATCGGTAAAGTTTGCGCTTCTAGAAATGTTGTAGGCAAGTCGGTGTAAATCATCATTTCCTTATGACGATGACAAAGATCCTCACACAAAAGGCGGAGCGAAAAATATATATATAAAAAAAAACTCGAATCCATTTTCGATTTCCGTACAGTTAGAATATAGATATAGGTTTAGTTAGGATCCAAAATGGCAGATGAAACTACTTGAAAGCAAAGTTTGGTGATGAAATGTCACAATTTCTAATCTAAGTTTGATTTAATAGCGTAAAATTCAACAAATTTTAGAAATTTTAAAGAAAAACCACAATCACTTTATATATTATTAAAGCAAGTAATATTTGATTACATTTTTCTAAATATTAAATTTAATTTCCATCCATCACAATCTACTACTAAGATAAATATAAAGTAAACATGAAGAAAATTTACCATAACCGCCATTACATAACCCAAAAATGGCATATATTCATTCCAAACTGTTTTTTCCCCTCCATTACACAGGTGATGCTACCTCGGACTTCAAGCCCGTGCTAGAAAACGGTCCATGGTCAACAATCATGCCCAATGGATCCCTGGTCATAACTCATGTAACCAAAGAAAGCGAAGGCCACTTCTTATGCCAAGCGAGCAATGGCATCGGTTCAGGACTGAGTAAAGTAGTGAGCATCAAAGTCAATGGTACGTGCGTTAAATCAATATTTTCCTTCAATTGATATATCAATCGACGTTACCCCTTATCATTTTCCTTCACAAATGACTCACTCATTTTTTATCATCTTCCATATTTTTTTCCTAATCTTGTTGAATCAATCAAAACCCAATTTAAAATGTGTGTCCAGGCTATTAACCTTTGTTTGATATTCAAAACCTAAGGCCGCTAGTGTCTCTAGAGGTCGCCCCAAAAGGTCACTAGAGTCTCTTACTCTATTAACCTAAAAGAATTAATCATACAATGGGCTGCTGTTAAGATTATTAACAAGATAATTGCCACGATATTTTATACAAGCTTATATAATTTTGCAGTGCCTGCTTACTTTGATGTTCGCAATGTCAACCAAACAGTCCGGAAAGGTAATGACGCTACTTTAAAGTGCGAAGCTGGAGGAGATCCACCGATTAAGATTATGTGGACGAGAAACAGAGAGAGGATAAATTTCAAGTTGGAACCTACGTAAGTTAATATTTTCATTTGCTTACAGATTACAGCGCATGATTAAGTTATTTCCATTGAAAAAGTAAACTGCAACTGCTTTTCCACTACATTTAGCCCATTTGATATTTTCAACCGAGTGGAACCAACAGTTAAAGCACTTTTTTCCTACTCATACCACTGTTTGAATTAAGAATTTTAAAGTAATCAATAAAAAATATTGAAATAAATAAATAAATAAATAAATAAATTCTCTTCATTTGTTAACTTATTTTGCTCGCCAAATAAACAATTTATGCAAATTATCTACTTGTTGCAAATCAAACAATAAAAAAAAGCAGAATTCAGTGTAAAAATGAGACTATTACTTACAACTTATTTGCACCCCAAAATCAATCCCTTCATCTACTCCCTCCTTCTCTAATTTCGCGTATGCAAGACAACGAGCTAGAAACTGAAATTATGATGAGGAAATTATTCCTGAGGTTTTGGCACCTTGCCTAATTGTGAATATTACCGTCAAACTTAATAGCCATTTTCTAAGGGCACAAGTTTTTCACCAATAAACTCAACAAAAAAGGCAAAATAAGAGAAAAATAATTCACTTGCATTTTTAATACCTTTAAATATTATTATTATTATTAAATAAACAAAATAAATATTGTTTTCGTTTCCGATTTTGGTTGCATTTAAAAATATTGAAAAGGTAATCAATAATGATGTTGCTGACTTTTTCCTTAAATAAACAGCAACCAATTCCCGCCTAGTGCATTACTCAAACCCGAGCACCACCTGCTCCTTCTTTGCTCTCTTGCTCATTCATCAGCGCACGTGCCACTCCAAATACCCCCCTCGTCCCTCTCCGCCCCGTTTGCTCGTCTGCAATTACATTCTGCAAATCTGGTGGCATTACGAATAATTAAGCCCCAATCTCGCAGGTCCTAATGCCAACGACCCTTGCAACAATCAGTCGGACATAAAATTGAACGCTTTGCAACCATTCGGTCAGACTTAATTACGACTGACAGAAGCGACTGCTCGCAGACCCCCTTCCGGTCGGAGTCGTGCCGAGTATGTGTTGTATGTTTGTTTGTGTGCTCTCAGAAATCAGGCCGAGATCTTTGCCAGGAAAAGCCAATTGGCTGCAATACGACTAATCCAATTTGTTAAATCAAAAGATACGAGTTTGGCTGCTTGAGCAAGCGTGACACTAAATTGAAGGTTCAACCAAAGTGTTGGTCACAACTCGCTTCCATATGCTGTCCTGCTGTGCTCAGTTCTGCTCTGCTGTCCATCCTGGTGACTATTATCAACTTGTGTGCCAAATCCTGCCCACCCAAGTCGCTCTTAATTATCGCTTTATTCTAATCTTTATTGGATAACTTTTTGTCAGCAGTTTACAAAGTTTTATGTTGATATTTGTGCCATTTTTTTTACTTGTAAAATCACTCGAGAGCAATTTTTTTCTATTAATGTGTTTCAAAATGGCATTTCAGATGTTATTATAACTTTAATAATTTCTGTTAGTTTTTT
>JAQFZN010000916.1:0-21007 GCA_034687075.1 Geophilus carpophagus | reverse complement strand
TCATTCTGTAGTTGAAACTGAGTCAAAACTGGCATTTTACAAAATTTTATTTTATCAACAAGTTTGAGACTTCTCACATATTTATGAAATATTTTCCATTCATTAAGTAATTAGCCTAGCTAGGGGAACCTCTTTCAAGTCATCCCTATGTATACCCATCTTCCCTAAAAGTGCAATACATAGACTTGACCAATTTTATTGGTGGGACTTTTTAGGTGGAACTGACTTTATAAAAATAAAAACGTTTCAAGTTTAAGTTGACATAAAAAAGAATTGAAATGAAATCAAAATAGAAGTGACTGAAATCAAATTCGAAATGAATTGAAATAGAAAGAAATTGAATACAAAAAGAACAGTCAAGTGATAAGAAAGTTTTGTTTGGTAGCGTTTCATTTGTTCGATTATAGCAGCAAAATTAATTATACAGGTTTTTCGTAACACATTTAGTCATTTGAGAAGGGAATTATCAGTTTCCAATCTTAACCACCATCACCTTCAAAACTATATACATTTTGTACATAATTTTAATTTCTTTTTATATTTCACTAAAAAACTAGAATTAATTTCAATTTCTACAACTTTAAGACTGGAAATAATAATAAATTTTTTCCAATTTATTTAAATTTTTCCATTCTATTAAAATGTATTTAAATGCATGACACCATCACTACAAAACAAATCCAAATTTCGCAAATAGAAAGAAGTTTTCAAATTACTTCAAAGATAAATGCCAAGTACAAAATAATATTTAAAAATAAAGCTAATTTCTTTCTTTATAAAACAGATAAGCAATGATTTTATATTCTTCACGTGAATGAATTTTTGTAACTTTTTTTAGCAATTGAATGAAAATTCGATCAAACAATTTTTTTTGTGCATTTGATTCCAACATGTATTAAATAAATCCTTGGCTAAATCACACGTGGGAGCACAATAATTACAATCAGAAGAAAACTTCTAATAAACCAGGCTATTTCACATATTTCTGTGAATTTATTATTCTCATGTAAAAGCTGTTACTTGGTAGAAATTTCAGAAACATTTGAAATTAATAAAAATATAAAAATTAAACTTGCACATTTACAGATGACAAACACAATACTTAGGAAGGGTATCAATGGGAAGTAAATGGAAAATTTATCTGGAAATTAAGAGATTGGACAAAAATGAAAAATTATTTCTCACCAAATATGAGAACTAGCATGAACTACATTGAAAGAGAAGATGCGCATTTGTTAATTATATACTTACAACTTCCTGAAACAAGCATATTCGTTTTATGTATTATGATCAAATGTCCGTCTCCTTTATTGCAACAAGTTCACAGTTTCCAGTGGAGATGAATCCTCTTTTCACAGTTTAACAAATGACAGATATTGTTAAAGTCTCTCCACATTTGACAGGAAACTAGCTCGCAGATGTTCTGCAGGTGTCTGCTAGCATAGAATTAGAACTTTCTTTGAACTGTTGCTAATATTTGATAGTAGTTTTAGGCCTGGGTTTAGTGGTTTTTCAAGAAAGATAAAAGAATAAAAATTATAGAATATGTGATTATAAGCTGTTGAAATAATTTTACAGTTAATTTTTTTTTAGTTTTAGGAGGTTTTTAATTGATTGATTAGTGAAATTGTTAATTAATTGATAGAACATGCAGAATAAAGTATATAATTGATACTGCATAACTAATTTTAAAATTTAAAAGACTTACAATTGACTTTTTAATAAATAAATAAAATGTGTGAAATTTTTTTACATTTTTCACAAATTTAAACAAATTTTTGACTAATTGCGATTCAAAGTAAAATTATAAATCAATTTTAAATTTCAAATTTTGTATTAAAGTATTCTTATTACTGTAGATCTTAATTTAATACTAACAACAAAAAATAGTTGATTTAACATATAACAAAAAATTCCCAATTTTTATGCAAATTAAATCAAAATGAAGAAAGTTTGAAAGTTTGAAAAACATTAACAAACTTTTTCTTTTTTTTTTTTTAAATGTCGAAATAGCAAAAAAATTTAGTGAAGGCAAGTGTTCCTGAGTGCAGGTGTGCAAAAGCGGAGATTTGGTTCTATCACTTCTTCTGGTGATTAAAGATTTACAGGTTACTATGGTAACATGGTCTTCTCTATCTGCCCATTAGCAGAATGTACAGCATACCCATGCGTTTGCATTAGTGAGTTGTCTGCTTTTGTTGTTTATTAATTTCTTTTGTTAAATTTAAACATTTGATGTGCGTACAATAAATTTCTATGTATTTATTAATAATTTATAACTTTTTTGATAAAATGTATTCATTTTCTCGGATGCAATCTTTTATTATAATTCATCTGCATTTTATCTCTTTATTTAAATTTCACCTAAATTGAGCTATAGAAGTGTATTACGTTAAAAAAGCTTAGATATAAATTATTAACACGAAAATAAAAATAAAACTCAATTGTATTTGTTTCAGACAAAAAATTATACATAGTATTTGAATAAGTATAAGACGCAAATACATTTTTAGATAAAAACTTACAATCAATAAATTTTTTTAGTCTTTTGTTCACATATATATTTATGTTTAGTATTTGTTTTTTTGCAAGCAACATTATATCTTTTGAGGTGGTTATTCAGAACTTAAATGAAAAACATTTTTGTCCTTCTCTTTGTGTAAAAGCAAATACACATGCAAAAAGAACATTAACGTTTTTCCAATGTAATAAAAAGGGAGGGAGACAGAAAATCAAACTATTTTATATCAGTGAAAGGTGGAAGAATCCATTTGAAATGTGCCACACGTTAGGAGAGATGCAGGTACGTGTGTGACCTAATAGGTTATTGTTACATGGCATTAGTGTTAGGTTGTCAATTGAAATTAAAGACCGTCAAAGGAAAGAAATTAGACCTAATGATTTTGATTTCAAGAGAGAGATAAAAAATAAATAACGTTAAAATGAATGTCACCAATTGATTTATGATGGTTAGGTATATGTTTCTAAATTATAGTTTATTTGTTTTTGTTTTTTATTTCTATTTTTAGTGGTTAATATTACGGTATATAGATATATTTTTCACTAAGGTATGTAAGTTGTTTCAATTGAATGTAACAAAAATTTCAACAATTTATAAGTGAAAATCAAAAATTCCTTCTCTTAAATAAGGTTATAAACTTTTCAGTAGCTTTTTCAAGAATTTTATTAAGGAATGTTGTTGTACTGAATTAATTCATTGTCATCATAGCAGTGTCTAGGCCTTTGCACTTTTATTGCCTGGAGAGTGAGCAGTTTGCGAGTACTTTACAAATTGCCTGAAGGTAGTTAAAACAAAATAATAATAAAAAAAACTAGTTCTGCTTATACAAATACGAAAAAAACACATACTTCGGCTGCACTTGCCTTAAATAACTCAATCTTTATTTTTAAATTTTTCTTTAATATAAACCATTTGTAACTTACTAGAAATATGAAATTAAATAGAAAAAAAATCAATTCATACAAGCACTTTCATTTAATAACACACTACTTATTGTTATTATTTAAAAATAATTTGTTGACAATTTTTTGTGATTGCAGCAACTGGATTTTTTTGTATAATCCAAATTGTAAAAACCTCATTAAAAGTTTATTCAGCAAGGCAGTGATTATGCATGGATTTTCGATTGGCCCTGGGCAGTGCAAGACAAGACAATCGACGCCTAAGACCATGCACGCAATTGCAATCTTGCACACCCCTACTAGCATCATCCTTAAACAACGACAACAACACAAGAAAAACAAAGGTGAAGTGACTTTGCAGACATGTAAAGGAAGAAAAGTGCATCTGTTTAGGCATTGATGAACGATGGACGCTAATTACATGGCCTCGTATGGACTAGAGACGGCCGCTTGTCTCTGAGCCTTGGCGGACTCGCGCGTTGAGCACGCGAAAGTTCTGTTCTCCCTACTCCCTCCCGTCACCTATCGATTGTGGTGGTTGTGCCCTGCCAGGCTTGCTCCTCCCCCAGCGGTGTGCTAAAGTAGTTAAAGATGCCCTCACTGTTTGTCAGTTGCGTGAGTCAGTGATGTGAGTGACAGCAATATTTAGTTGTTAGTTTCTAACGCTACTGTAGTTACCTGACGCAGGTGCAATATGTCAATTTTGTTCACACTAAGGCTTACGATTTTTTAGGGGGTTGTTAAATTTTGTTTGTGTGCAGAATGTGTGAGTAATTATTTTTTTGTTAAAATATTTTTTATTGGGAGAGAGATTAATTAATTTCATAATTAATTTTGTATTTTTTAATATATCTATCATAAAATAAAAATGCTGAAAAAATAGGATAGGTCGTTAATGCTTTTATTGCTTTTGGTGCAGTGATTCAAGAGAAATACAATGTTGAATTTAAATAAAGGGGCGAGAATAAAGTCAAATTACAATTATTTAGGTGTGACTATAATTTTAGAGACTAATTGTTTGATTCAAATATGTTAAACTTCTTGCGTATAAATTACAGATGTAAAACGGAGATAAATTTGTCACTATATTTAAAGAGAGAAAAAAAAAATTAAATTGACTTTTAATGTAAAAAGTAAAGAGTTGAAAAGTAATTGAGTATGTCAACCTAATGTTTACTAAGTAAATTAGAATAATATTTACGTAATACTATTTTTATTTTATTTTATATTATTTAATTTACTCAGATTTGCTTGTGATTGGCATTTAAATATTACAGTATTGTAATAATTATTATTACATTATAGTTTGTCATTGCAAAATTTAACTACTTTAAACTTAACTATGCAATTACTTTAAAATCAATTAGATTTAAATTGATCTTATTAGAAACCAAAAACTATTAACGCAAACAAATAATAATCTTATAAACATTATATTTTATTTTCAAGGCGAGCGAGCAAAGAGAGTGAGCCTCTTTACAGTATTTCTACTCCAATGTTTTCATTTCCGGAAGATGACTTGCTTTAATTATTACACATTTTGCTGAAATTTTTAAATTAGTTTTACAATGGTTGAACTTACTGATTTTGATAGTGATTGGTCAAGAGTGTGGATTTCTAGATCCCCCAAAAGTACTGTTTAATATTGTTTAAAATGTCATTTTATTATTTTTTTAAACAAAAATAATAATAGACATAAATATTGAAGCCTGCATATTAATAATTTAATGTGTAACAAAAATGAATTATTATTGACATTTGGTTTTGAAAAAAAGTAGTTAATTAAATGCTATTATAACCTCGAAATAAATTGACATTATTGAGTTCAAAGCCGAAAGACTATGATTATGGCTTTTTTTGCATTTTAAATCAAAACAAAATGAAATAAAATAAAACAGAATTTATCTCGTAGTTTAAAAGCATTTTTTGTTTTAAAACAGTCTTCTTTAGTTGCCTAGGCTCATGCCTATGCCTACGTCTGCCTACAGCAGCAAATTTTATACGGGTGCAACTGGTTTAAAAATGACAAAAATAATTTAAAAGCAGTACAAAAATAAAATAAAATAACTTCAACGAAAAGGCGGAAAAATTTCCACTGATTGTGTTAAAATGTTTTGTGTTAAAGAACAGCAATTCTTTATTTTAATACATTTTTTTCAATATGTTTTTTAACGAACTATTTGTTATTGTGTGGTCAAGCGAGTCTTTTTTGTGACGGAAGTTACGTAATTACCTAGTTTAGTTTGACCTTGGGCGTGTCTAGTGCATAGACCTCTACTAAAACATCACCAACTTGTAAATGTTTACCTATCATCATCATTATTATCATCAACATGGTCCATGTCATTGTTCTTTTACACATCTCCCCTTCTCGTTTTCCTCATTCCAACCCCTTTACTTCCCTATAGCGGTTAAGTTGGTGTTTGCCAGGTAATTAAGCGCCTCTTCAGCACAACTATCCAATCGATCAGTGGTAAACTCTACAAGCCATTTATCCTTTTCCTTTCTAAGCACTTCTAAATTACTTTCAGGAATAAGTCTCCTCAAATAACCTCTTTCTCTTAAGTTCTAAATTGACAAACTCTCTGTTTCATTTTCTTTTTCAACTCCGTTCAACAAACTTCCATTAAAAGCAGTGCCATTTCTCTGAATTTCTATCCAATTACCATCCCCCTCATCTTTTCTGTAATGACTTTGCGTGTCAAGGGGAGGGGTTGTAGGGAAGGGGCAAATTTTTGCCACTGCACATTTATCCCGTATTGTATGGGGTGGATTTTTGATAGAACTAACACAGGATAGGCTTAACTGAACAGCACACCAGCTTCTGATTTATTATTAATACATTTTATAAAATAAAAAAAATCACTAGGTTTATATATAAAGCATTATAATGAGGAATGATGAGACTGGGAGGAATTTGTCACCCTCTTTTTGCATTGTTTATAGCTATTCTCACTTTAATCTCTTGGATATTAAATTTGTAGGCAGACAGTCATCATCTTCTAAATTGAACATTTTTATATGGAAAATATTGAGCAACAAATTAGTTGCCAAAAGCTTTGCTTATCTTTTCATCTCAGCAGAAAGCTATAATTCGCCCTCGCTCTCATCATTTCAAACTCCAATTTCCTTCTTTTCTACACCCTTTGCAAAATGTGTATTCTTATGAATGTGAATTTGAGTTTGATATTGTAAAAATTGAGTTTAAGTTTCCATTTGCGCAGTTTAATTTCCAGAAAGCAGAATTGTAAAAGGAGGGGTGAGTTAAGTTTTCCAGAGCTGTATTCTGCGTCCATCGATTAGGCACGAACTGAGCATTTCATTCTCACAAAGCCTTTAGGGAATCGAAGGAGAAATGTTTACCCAAACTAATTCATCGAAGAAAAGTGGTGTCTCGAGACAAAGTTAAAAAATTCAGTTTTAATCAGAAAAGCGGCAACCATATTCGATAGAGAATTTTAAAAAAATATTGTAAATACTGTTTTCGTTAAAACTAATCATACGAAAAGCATTTTGTCTGAAAGGTTTTAATCAAAATGCTAACATTTTTTTCTTTTATTAACTTTATGTATTAAATCATTTAATTTTTTCTAATAGAAAATAAAAGTTGTGATTTTCAACCAATCAAAGATGAAATTTGATATTTTTCATATTTAAAAATATTCATATTAAATTAATGGCTTGCAGAAAAATAAAATTACAATAAAATTTATTAAAGATTAGGTACACATAACTAAACTGAAATAATAAGACTTATCAAGGTAAAATAAACCACTATGAAAGTGAAAACACCAATAAAACTCATTTGCCCACCTACTGTTATCTAGTTATTACCTACAATAAACTGTAACGATATTTCTAAAGCACTCAATTTCACTACATTAAAAATATTTTCGTGTAAAACTTGACCTGCCATTAACGTTCGAAAGCCATGCTTTAAGTCGTTATTGGCAAAGTGGAAGAGAATCAACCATTTACTGTTGGAAACCTAGCTCTAAACTCAAATGCTCTGTGAATTTGAAACATCAAAATATTTCCTATCTTTCTCCTCCCCAATCATTAGAGATTGCGCAGAATAGCAGTGTTCACCCCCCTTTGCTGCAATCGAGGCGGCTTGGCTGCATCATTTACAGTCATCATAAAATATAATGATCTCGAATCGACAGAAATGGCAAAGCCACCTACAGTACCCAAGGTTCAATCGCCTGCTCGGGGCGCCATCAACACGACAGCGACCCAAGAGGGAGGAGTTAGTCACGGAGTGGGCCTCATGTGGGGGTGGAGCGAATCAAACGGAAACATGACTGAGGATGGTGCCAATATGGAAAAGAGATAATTGGACCAGGATGTTGGGGATGTGATGAGAAATGGGAGGGGGTAAGAAAAGAGAAATGGGGTTGAGAAATTGCAATCCAAATACAGGGAAATCATCTCTACCTCTTGCAAAGACAAATTGGGTAAAAGTGGGAAAGTGAAATAAGCACCAGCTGTTGTCATGTTTATTGGTGAAATGGTTGAAAGAGCACTTTTAAGAATTGTTCGTTTCTACCCATTCGAATTTAATATCAATTCCATTTTGATGCAAGTTTTGATTGAAATGCTCCATGTATTATAACTTTCTACATATACTTTGTTTTTGCTGTTAGGTTGCTATTTTTAATTATAGTGTTAAATAATGCTACGAATTATCGTATTCATTTGCCAAAAATTGAGCTACTTTAACAAATTGATTAAATTGCAATACATAAGCTAATTTCAACAGCTATACACATTTCATTTATCTTTAATGTTTAATCTTTTGAAAAGTTTTGTTTAATTCAGTGATATAAGCTTATATGTTTATCAGTATTAAAGAATAAAGTTTTCATCTTTATTATTATTCCGATTTTTTTTCTTCCTTCTCAGCTCCAACAGGATTTGGAATAGTTGCGGCTGGCGGATGTTAGAGTTGCACATAAGGAATTTCTATTCATTCAATTTGGAATCCCACGCACAAACACAATAAGCACCATATTTCCATCCAATTTGATCAAGTACAAAGCCTCAAAGGCACCACAACTATAATTGGTGCTCCCTTGCCATCACGCGAGAGAATGGGTCAGGAAACAAACTACTGACCTCTCAATCTTTTCGTTTTCATACTTTTCCCTTAAAGTCTAGATTTGACATGAACATCGACTTTGTGCCACTAGATGAATCCCATTACTGAGAAAACTACAACTATTGTTTAAACACAGGTTATTGGGTTTTATTTTCTTAAATTTTTTAAATCTGTATGTTTAATTTTTAATAAAAATATTTTTACAAACAATTAATGATAAAAATCATATTTTGGCTGTTATTTTATTATCTTTAAATAAGATTTGAAGTGTTAAGTTTCATCCAGTCAAGTCTGCTTTTCAAGTGTATTTAGATATAAACACTGGGAGTTCATTGATTGGTTTAGTTGGCGGTGAGCTTCACAGAGAAGCATTTTCAATGCGGTTGGCGGTGCTTTATATTACTTTTACTTTTTTTCTTTGTTTCTCTGCTCTCAAGAGCAATATGGATTTGATTATTAATTTCTCTAGTGAGCAAATACTTGAGGCTTATCAAAACTGCACCGTTTTGACAAAAATCCAATTAATTAAACTGATCTCGGTGCATGGCATTAGCTTATTTTTAATCAGAGTTTGTGACGGTGATGACTGCTACTTTGATCACCAGAGACATGTTAGCTAACTCTCTACACCTTATTCGACTTTTAATTATCACTTAAAGACGAGATAAATTTGAAATTTTTATTTTATTGTGTTTTTAGTTTTAATTTTTTATTACTTGTTATTATTAACAATTGAAAGTATTTCTGGTGCTTTTGTTGATTTAGACTTACAACACAAAACGGAAAAATTATATGGGTATATTTTATAGTTTCGTTTCACTTTTTCTCTGTCATTGATTATTTGTGCAACCTTGTGAATATTCAAAAAAGAGTCTCTCTTTCAACTGTGATGGAACTTTTACCCCTCTTTGTGATCTGCTCCTCTATTTCTATGGTAAAAGGTAGAGGGGATATACTATATGTGGAATAGGAGCTTTTCACACTAGCGATGGCACTTTACTTCAACAAGAGGGGCTCTCATTTATGATCAGTCCAGAGCCCACTGTTATTGGGAAATAGATCAGGGCAGTATTAGCCAGAACCCATATCGCACGTTTAGGGAGCGAGACTAATATGTAGGAGTTGAGAGTAAAAGACGAACACTAAAAAAGAAGAGAAAAGGAACGATGGGGAGAAGAAATAAATGTGTGGAATTTTTCCACTTGACACTGAAAGGTTTCAACCGCTGAAATTGCCTAGTGCGTGAGAGGAAGTGTGAAGGATGTTACGCAGAACGAGTTTAAAATTTGCAGTTTTTACTGTTTTGAGAAATTGTGTGTGAACTTTTATCGGTGTGTACAAATTAATAATATTAATGTGCATGCATATCTTGTTTTGTTACATTAGTAGATGTGTGGTAGTGAGTCTATCGGTTAAATTTAAATTTTGAACCTGGAATCGATAAAGGTTGAGTTTATAGATATCTAAAGTTATTTTTTTTTTGAGCAAACAAAGATTTATTTCGTAATTCAATAAATAAATGCCGAATCTTCATTTCACTTGGGTAACACAAGTGATGAATTATCTATCAGTCAGTATACGATGGATTTGTTTTCAGGGTAATAAATAGTCTACTCTTTTTTATAAACTTGCTCAAGGATTGAAAATTTAATCCTTGAGATATTATGGTTATGTTCAATTTTTTTTATTTACGTTGTTTTAATAATGTATTTTTAATTTGTGATACATTTTGCTTCGTTTTGTATTTTTAATTATTTGATTTAATTAAAATCAGCTAAATAAAATAAAATAACTGCTACATGAATTTTTTGAGGAGAATTGATTTTTTTATTCATTAATGTTTTTTAAAAAAATTATAGCATATGATTTTGAAAATTAATTTAGAATTTGAAAAGATCTCAAGTCAACGCCCTGTATTTTTTTTTGCATTTTCTTGAAAGTAAGTAATAGATGAAATTGCATTTGAACAGTGTGACACGTCACTAATGCCAACTGTCATCAACATACAATAGTTTAAAACGAATTGCGTGTTTTACTATCACGTGGTTTTTACTTAAATAAATAAATAAATAAATAATATCTTTTAATAGTATCTGAATTGATTGATTAAAAAAATTCAGATTCCAATTCTTGTTGCAACGCGCTGCGATGAAGCGAGTCAAATTTCTCGTGAGGGGCAGCACGATGCAAGGCGCAATTTGGCTGTCAGGAAAAGGAGGAAATGTTAAAGCACAGCGAGAAAACAAATCAGCCATGGGAAAGAGTAGGAAAGTTTACCGATAAAAATCATTCACACTGTGGAAATTCAAACGCAGATTAGGATAAGGCTTATTAAGTGATTAGTCATATCATTAAAAAATAATGTTTAGTTGCATCTAAAATGATAAATAAAGTAAGTGAATTTTTTTAGGGATAGCTCATTTTGGAGAGAAAGCGTTTATTGATTCTGTCAGGGTTACTACATCTGGGCAAGGTACCTAGAATAATTATTTACTGACACCTGGGAAAAGGGACAGAGACCTTTTCAGGCCGCTGGGAAAATTAATCAGATGGCGGTCTCGTCTAACAAAATGGTTATTAGTGCAATTCAAACATGCGTAAAAATTTAATGTGCAAAGAAAATTAGAGAAAAGGAAAAAGTTACTTCTTTAGATATAGGATAAAATATGCGATGATTTCACAAACGATACAATAGCGATATAGCATATTACAAAGATTTATTAATGTTGTATTATATAATTATTTAAAAATAATATGAAAATCATGTACAGTTTAAAGCAGTTAGTTAAATAAAATGAGTCATTTCTCTTCAATTTTACAAAAAAATTGCAAATTTTATTGTTTTTGATAAGTTTTATTTTAATGTATTCTACTTGCACATGACATTTTAATCTAATAAAAATTTCTATAGATGACAAACGAGATGTAAACATGAAAATTTAAATAGCTTAAGAGAAATATTTCCTAGTTTGCTTATAATAATATTTACACACGTATATTACAAATTTCTCTAAAACTCGCATAAATTCGAATAAATTTATTTTTATTAATAAAAAAACAAAACAAAAAAACTTATATAGATTTTTTTGGTTTCTCAAGAGACTACGCTTTCATTTAAGCTTTCGTTTTATAAAAAAAATTGCAATATCATCAATGATAAACTTGCTTTCTTATTGATGATACTGCAATTTTAAATCGCAAACAGGAAAATACTTTTTTCTATTGATCCACTGTTGATAAGTTTAAAATAAAACTTTTTTTTTATTACTTGTAGCCCACAATTCTCTTTACATTTTTTTCTTTCATAAGTATCCAGTAAGAAAAGTGGAAGAAACCAGTAAAAATTTCTCTAGCTTCTTCTATTCCAACGAGTGTCTTGGGAGAGGAATAACCAACCTTATTGAGTACAGGTGTGGTTGTCAGATGGCCTTTTATACAACTGCAAAGAAACGTGAGAGGAAAAACTACTATAAAAAAATGGCAAGAAAGGAAAAGGAGAACTCGCTCTTCTTCCTGCTTCTTGTCGGGTTTTGTTGTAGATGGAAGTTTCTTTTCCATCAGATGAAACACCCACATCTAACACAGCTATCAGTTTCGTCATTAGGCATGCATAGAACGTGTGCCTGTGAGTAAGAAGAACATTTTTGCACTTCCAGGACCAAAGTACAAACTTGAGATTGAAAAAAAAAAAGAAAAAAGAAAGAGAAACAAAAGTTTTAACATTGACTTTCAATCTGATTTCAGTACAACAAAATTGAATAAAATAGTTGTTTTAAAAAATTCAAACTTGAAGGTTATAGTGATCACTTTTGTATTATGAAAATATTTATATATTTAAATGTTCAACAAAAGTCTAACTAATGATTGTAATGCGTATTTTATAAATAACTCAATAATGTTTGTTTGGTATATCTAAATACCACTGTATTATTAATACTGTAAAAGAGATTACTTCAGCTGCAGGCAGCTGAATAAACACTATCTCAAATTCTATGTGAGCTTTGTATTTTATAAAGTTTAAGGTTAAAATTCAAATACCTGATGCAATGGACACAGCAAATCAATATCATGCGAGTGCTGGATGCCAAATTCACCTAATGGACATCATTTGCTGGTGTATCTTAATCTGAAGTATGAAGCAAAGGTGCGAGGAAGATCTATGCATAATTTAACAATATTTATGCTTCTTTTTGATAAGAGAAAATTTCATAAATGTAAAATTCTAGGTAAATGTGAGTATTTCTGATGACTTGCACATTTTTCCAGATGACATGGCACATGCCATTTCATCACGACAAGTTTAAAAAAATCTCTATGCACCATTTTTTTGGACTTCAGTCGCTTTGCAGCCTAAAACCGCTTAAAACTAACATGTGGTATCGTTCGCAAGGCACTGTCAAATGCTGCATTGCAAATTTTTGCTCTTCACTAGTCTGTAAATTTAATCCGAGGCTGTTTTTCATTCAAATGCAACTTCCCACCCTATAAACGTTTTTTCTTAAATAATTTTTGTTAAATTGCTTTATAATAAGTTTTTCCATTTCAAAAACCAGAGGAAATTAAATTCTTCTCTAATTTATTACTTTATTATTTTAAGAAATGCTTTCAGAAAAAAATTAATGACAAAACTATGGAAACATAAACATACAAATGAATGTAAGTACATGTATGTGTTTTAATTTTTTAAGTAATAAGCTAAAATAAAGCTGAATTTTGAATTTAAATTAAGCATGATCAAATTAAAACTGTTTTATAATAACAATTTTAATAAGATAATTCACTCTATTAAACAAACTGTCACGTGAAATTCATAATCAATGCATTGACTGGTTTTGTGGCCAACATGCTTTTATCTTTATTCCATACAGCAATAATTGATTAGATTTATTAAGAAGAGGAATAGTCAGAAATGTCACTATAGGCTATGAGAGAAGCTGGTTATCCCCCTTCATAAATTGTTATACTTATCCTAGCTTTGATGTAAACAAACACTAACTTGTAGTTTTGCCTTGTTCATCCAATTAGTCATTTTGATTAATTATCAAATGGGGAATTGAGTCTAAACAAGCAAGCAAGTGATAAATATTTGTCAATAACTAAACATTTATCATTTTACTAATAATATTTCATTATTTTTCTAACTTATTTATCTAATATAACCACAAAAGTTTTCGCATGAATTATTAAAAATGTAAAGAAACAAACTGAACTTGACTTAAAGTCAAACATGTTTTCTGCATTCTGCTTGCAGATATAGATCCATTGAGTAAGCAATTTACTTAGCACATAAAGTATCCTTTTCATTTCTCTCTCTCGAGATTTAATGAAATGAGATGCAAATCCGTCTATTTTGTCAATTCAATGACAGCGCACTATAATAGATGGATGCGTTTTGAGAGTTCAACAACAAAAAAACGTTTTACACATATTGGCTTAACTTGTCCACAATTTCTGTAACTTACATGGCATATCAAGTAAATGGTAATACCGAAAGTGATAAATCTTCATCATATTTACAAAAAAAAGTAGAAATTTTGATAAATTTAAGGCTTCATTTTTGACACATTTAAAAGTGAAGCAGGCCTACAATACCCCAAAGATGAAACTGGCAAAACAAACATATTCCATTTTTATACAATCTCAATTCACATATAGCGCTAGCAGATGACTATCTAGAGCTTATATTTCACCATTACGCTCAAGCCTAGCTGCAGGTGTGCATGGAATGAATCAAAAAGTAGGTCTAAGTGTCATCAAGTATTGTCTCTCTTGCTGCTCAAATGGCGGGCAATTTGCATCAAAATAAACAGCAATATCGATCGTTTTATGAAAAGTCTCTGCAAAAGAGAATATCGAGCAAAGGCTGCACGTTTTACTTAACTATGGAAATTGTGAGCAAACCTAAGCAATAAAAATACGTGATAGTGTCTTTTGCTGTAATCATTTTCAAAGATGAGAACATGTTTTACCTACAAATGTCAGGTAAAAATTTTAAAGGCCGTGCAAGATGAAACTTTTTTCTACGATCTCATAAAAATAAGTCGTATATAACATAATCCAAAAAAAAAAGATTTTAGACTTACTTTGGTATAAGGTGAGATACGTAATGTATATAAACAAAAATGTATACGTAAACAGTTTAAAAATGTATTTTGATTATAATTTGGTTGAATTGACAAAATTGCGAAATGATTGAAATAATTAATTTATCAACCTAACAACGTGTGATTAAATTATCAGCTTCAAATTGTGAATTTGTAAAATAGTGTTGTTAATTTTTAAAAATTTAAATAAATTTTTTAACAAGTTAAATAATAAACACAAATCATGAGAATGTAGGGCTATGTACAAAGCAGGTCAAAGTTGTTAAATACGCTTTAAACTGATACATAAAAGAAAAAACACCTGCTTTCCACCTTGTTCCCAGTGACTTCTAATTACTGAGCAACCTACCTTTGTGTAATCACAGAGAGCAACATAAACTTTGTTGCCTCACATCATTGTCAAACAGCGCCACTATTTTTTCTCTTTAAGATCACCTTGTTTCCATGCAAGTGGCACGTAATAAAAACATGGTCCACTTATAAAATAAAATAGTTTTTTTCACAAATATTTCAACACATTGGTATACTTAACTGCAGATAGTTTATCTAAAATACTGAAGACTTTAAAATTGTTTATTATTATTCCATTTATTGGTATTCAATATCCTGATGCATGTTGTAGTGTGCAAATCAAATGTTAGGTTTGTGAAGGGCGTGCAGAGAGCAAACCAGTTGCTCTTATAACCGGGTTTTACTCCGTAGGGGGTGCTGTTCAGGTTTTGATCACAGGAGTTTTTGCTATTCACTTTGGCTACTGAAGTGCCGTGCCCGCATGAAGATGATTTCTAGTCTCCAAGTTAGGCCCCTCTCTGCTAGTCCATTTATGGCTAGTGAATAAGGTAGTTGATTGTATTTGATTTGGTCATGTTTTTATGTCATCTGCTGCTGCACCTGCTTGGACAGATGGTGTTTGCCTGTTAAAATTGAATTTTTATTCTACTAAAAATTAAATCATCTTTTTAATAATTTTTAAACTTTTTTTTTAGTTTGGATAATGCGTCATTGAATAAAATACGACAGGTATTGTGTAAACAAATATAAGAAAAAAATTTTAAATAATCAACCAGCATAAAAAGAAACCGAATATAGAAAAATATGTTTGTTTTGCTATCAAAGATATATAAATATTAAGTTGATTTTGCATGAAAAATTGATGAAGTGCTTTTAGATTTTCAAATGATCGTCATACACTGCGGTCACATAGTACTCATTTTGTTGATATAAGAATATTGACTTTCATTACTTATTCACATTTCAAATGAATGTAATGGTTGATGAATAATTTTGTATATGGCTTGTTGTTTCATGCAAAGCGAGTTTTGAAAAAATAAAAATCACCTTCAATTTCCATATTGTACTGAGATCGCTTTTCGCTTGTCTAATTTATTATTTGCTTACACAAAACTTATTTTAATTAATCATCTTATAATAACAGTATAATAGAGAATAATTTTAAATAAACAACTTCTTTGAACATGATGTAAAGTTGTTACAATAATGAACTCTCGAAGCGATTTGAATTTTCCACCGCGTTTAATCCGTTAAGATTATGCTCAAGAACAGATACGATATTCATAGCCAAGAGAAATATGCAAAATAAAGAACATTTGTTTACAATGGCCTCGGGAAAGTTTGATGAAGTGATTGCTTGAATTTTCGGTACAAAAATAAACTTTGAAAAATAGGTACAGTTTTGTTTAGTGAAAGAGCAAAATTTTTTCTATGAATAAAATATTAGATAAATGAAGACAGTGATGTTATCTGAAAAACAAAGTGCAGTTGATGTATGGTATAGGAAAACCTTTTACGAATTTATTTATTTAGTCATGTTCTAGTTGAACTTGGTTGTCCGCGTGTAACTTTAATTATTTATTGCTAAAATGAAGTAAAAAAGTGAGAAGAAAAGTTTTCCAGGTCAGGGCACGAGTTCTTTGTCTCGAGGCTGCAATTTCTCGCTTCAAGTAAATCGAGATGGTGAATCCCATGACTGTAATCTTCAAGCTTTAATTTATTTCTTTGCTCAAACCTGGAAAAAACTAGATAGGTATTCTTCATTCTTTTCTTTTTTATTTTAAGTTAACAATGAAGGTTATTGAAAATTAATCAGTTTTCAATTTTATATGTACATTTTACGAATTTTTTTTTTATTTTTAAAGTGATTAAATTTCAGAAAAATTTTCTTATTGAAAAATGCATCAACTTTAGTTCATTCCAGTAGAAGCAGCTGCATAATGTTGGATGTGTTGTATTGATGATACATGACTCAAGAGGTGTGCTGCATGGCCTCGGGCTAGGCAGGTGGAAATTGTTGATCAGATTAGCAGAGTTTGCGTGCTTGTATGTGTGTGTGCACTTATTTCCTTCTTGCATATGGTCAGTTCAAGATTTGCCTTCAGGAATTTGCTTTTATTAGCTAGACACAAAATAATAGTTATTATAAGGTAAATAGCTAAGTCATTAAGAAGTCAAAAGATTGCATCAAAACTTAGAATTTCATCTAACTTCAAATCATAAGTGTAAAATATACATAAATGTAAACATAAAAAATAATTTTAATTATTGAAACAAAGTAACTACCATATATTATTTAAATTTATAACAAACTTTTCTTTTTAAAATTTGCAAATATTGATTTTTCTGCCCATCTCTATTTCTTTTTCTACCTCCATATCCATAGTTCCATTTTTTTTTATTTCTCTATTTTATTTTTTTAAAAGAATAATATACCTACCTTTCTATTTGGCATCAGTCGATTTCCTCTTCTTTTTATTGACAATGGCCAAACCATGATGATGCCACGCATGTCATTTATGGCAACTATTGTGATGAATGTAAAGAAATAAAAAAAATATTAAAAAGAAAATCTCTTTCAAATTTTAACCATCATATCACAAAGAAATGTCAAGAAAACAGACATTTTAACATTTTATATACAGCTCATACTGTTTGGAATTTTTTAACAAATATTCGTGTCAAAAGTTTGTAAAACTTTTTATCTCTGTTTACTTAGCTGTGTATGTAATTAATTAATTCTTCACTTCTTTTATTATTTTTTATTTTTGTTGAATTTTTTTCAACTTGCAACTTTCAGATTACACATGTAAATTCTTCCCATGAGGATACAGGTGTATTTAATTAGCTTCGCGTTAGGTTAACTTATGCAAATGATTTTTAGCTTAGGGTGTTGGTAATCTCACAAGTTAACTGAATGCAAGAAGGCGATCTTTTCACAATAAAATGCTGCATGGTAACAGTTTTTTAAGTCTCTAACTTTAAAACAGTTTTCAACTTTTGAAATGAGTTTCTTTACTTATTTTTTTTTTAATTTTTAGGTGCGGTCATCTTTATGATGAGGTCTAAAGTTATTTATGCAACTTTATTTCAATTATTTTACATCTGACATGCATGATGGATGTGGTAATATCGCTTTCTTCTATTTTAACTTGAATCTCTTTACAATTTTACCTATAATAAGGTCAGGTGAAATGTGAGAAGCAATAAAAGGCAGTAGTCACGTTTAGTGTGCACGAATTAAATGAGTTCAGTTTGTAAGTGGAGGTTGAATAGTCCAAAGGTAAAAGGCAAGATGAAAATAAAAATCAACATACAATATATAATTTGTGATTTGTAATTTTCATATTTTATTGTATCAGCACTTTTAAAGGTATATATTATTTCTTTCGCATTTTTTTAAACTAATTACAAGCTTCGAACTAAAACTAAAATTTCAATGTTTTACAATAAGTGTCCTCTCATGGATTGAAATTAAATATTAAATTAAATGACAATAGCAAACGTAATCAAATATTATTAGAAGTTTAGGGACGCTTCTACACTTAAGTTACACGATGCAAATTGGAAACAATAATGAAAATCAGCAACCACAGTTATTTTACTAATTTACATTTCCAGAAATAGCTGTTTATTCTAGTATATACATTTTCTAAAGAAACTTATGAAGAAATTTATATTATTAGTATATATTAAATAATAAATGAACAATATTCATTTTAGGATGTCTATTTGCAAATAGTCTACCAGGCTAAACAATTTTGCACATGATGTTATTTGTTTTTATATCTTTCTCTTTCTTTGTATAAAAACACTAAAAAATTTTTAAATTGCTGTGCTTTTAATACCTGCTAGTGTGTAACTAAAACAATATAACTTGAAATTTACTATGTGGGAAATTTACTGCATAGCAAGCATTTTCCAAATCCATTAAAGCTACAATGATACTCATTTCAGGTACAAATAATATATAAATTTTATCCTCCTACCACTTTTTCGACTCATTTACTTGACACTAACTTCTACCTTAACTCACTTGCTTTGTAGTTAGCCGTCTAATAAAAATAAACATCAAGTAATTACTAATAATTTATTATGCACGAATGATAATTATCATTTATGGATGAGCAAAGTGTATGAACTCAAATTAAAAATCCACACAAAATAAATGGTTTTAACTGTACTAAAAACCTGTTTGGAACTCAAAATTTTTTCTCTTATTTTATCAATTACTACATATATAAATATTTTTCTATCGACAAAATTGCAGTCACTTGTTGATCACAGGTGCAAGTTTATGATATATTGAATTTATACCACAACTATAGTTTACAAACTTTCAGGTGTGAATTTCCATGTCATTGTAGACAATATACGACACGTTTCTTTTCTCATTCATCTCATATCTATCGTAAGAATTCTGCAACAGCTCGCAATATGCTGCATCATTCCAGTGTTGCTGCCTACTTAAATTTTTTTTAAGACAATTACATTACGAGAACATCAAATATAGTAAAAACAAGTACATAATAATTTCATTTTGACAATAAATTTTCATTAGGTAAAATGGACTGTAGTTTAATATGATATATTCTGTCTCTTGAGTTACAACATTTTTTTCCACTCTTCTGTTTGTGTCCACATGAAAATTTGATGAGCGGAAAAGTTTAGATGGTTTCTTGATTGTCTCATAACAGGATAAAGTGACACTGAGCTAGGGAAAAAGTCATTACAAGAAAAGGGCTTCTCTCTCTCTCTCTCTCTCCAGTTTTTTAGACTCGGCCTACATTCCATTTGCTAGTGCTTCAATTATTCAGTAGTTTCATTTCCAGCAGAGTAGAACTGAGTGGGATGTAATGTGGACATAGAAAATAAAAAAAAGAAATGTACAATTGAAATTACATCTTTTTTTGTACAGAAAATTTCTTTCTAGTATTTGATTTAATTGTTTCTTGTGGTTAATGTTAAAAGAATTAAGTTTCAACTTTTTGTTTAGTTCTCAACCCCTGGCAGGATTCTGAAAGAAATTGTTCTAAAGAGCCATTTTTTGTTTTTGTTGTCTTTCCCACATCTACAAAATCCAAAAACTGCTACTGACAACGTCTCTAGGACAGTTAGGAGGGTCCCAACAAGTGGCGCGAAAATGAATAAGCGCGAATCACAAATTCGCGCTTATTTATTCGCGCTTATTCATGTCGCGCTAACTCATCTCGCGCTTATTAGTTTTTTACTTATTGGACCCCATAATAAAAAGTAAAAAATAAATAAGCGCGAGATGAGTTTGTGTCAAATTAGACATCATTGGGTTGATGTCGATAATTTATTGTTTAAAAGATGTTATGTTATTTGTTGTTATTACTTTACGTCATAAGTTATGACGCATCTTATGTGTGTTTTTGTTGTTCTGCGCAAGTATCATTACTCTCGTTTTATGTATGCCACGCTGATCACAGCTCCGTGGAATTTTAAGCTGTATGATCATAAGTGATATTAATACTGTGTTACACTGATTTATATTTATCTTGTATTATTCTTGTCTAAGAATATATTTCCACTTTAAGTTTAGAAGTGTGTGTCGTGTTTGTTTCATTTTTCGATCCATCGATTCTCACAGAGTTAGTGCGAATGAATAAGCGCGAAATTGTGATTCGCGCTTATTCATTTTCGTGCCACTTATTGGACCCATCCAATTAAAAAAAATTAAACACATCAATTTTAATTTAAATTTTTAATATTTAATTTTTTATTTATTTCGCGCCTATTACATTTTATGAAAATTGAAATTTTATTAATGAATTAAAAATCACTTATCTCATTATTATCACTTATGTCTTCCCAACCCATCTCATCTTCAGGTATTTCTTGCTCATCCCAACTAATCTCACTATCCCAACTAATCTCACTATCCCAACTAATCTCACTATCCCAACTTATCTCATCATCATCACTTATGTCTTCCCAACTTATCTCATCATCATCACTTATGTCTTCCCAACTTATCTCATCATCATCATCACTATCCCTTATCTCATCATCATCATCATCATCATCATCATCATCATCATCATCATCATCATCATCATCATAA
>JAQFZN010000915.1:0-21016 GCA_034687075.1 Geophilus carpophagus | reverse complement strand
GTAACCAGTTCACTATATAAACTAACCGGTTATTGTAATTTTGAGAACTGGCCCATCCCTAATACAAAAATACATAGTTTTCTTCTTTATATATACAGATAAAGAGCGCATGCCTCCTCATCAAATGATCTAAATTGTAGCCGCCATTTTATTAAGATAGATCGACAAGTTGTTTTCATGCTGCATTCTCAGTAGACTAGCTTGCTAAAGGAGAATTTACGAATCAATTGCACAACATTAACGAATCGATTGTTATTGAACATTTTTATTAAAAATTCTTAATGCATTACAAGTTTTATAAATGTTAGCACATTTAAGGGCAATGCAAATGTAATATATTATATAGCACTTTTCCATGAATAATGGATTAAACGATAAAAAAAATGTTGTCTAAATCAATACTGGCATGCAAAATCCAGTAAACAATTTAACGGTTTGAATTCTTCTGTATTTACTGAATAAAGTGTGTGTATTAAGAATTTTAAAATGTGCTATTTTTCCTGCCTTATCTAATCAAATAGACCATAATGTTATCATTCTATTTCAGCCATTCTACGTTGTATTGCTGCAAGCGGTCAATCGAGATAGGTCTACATTTTTTCTTCCATATCCCTTGCGTTACCTCTTTTATTAACAGGTCTAAAGAGAACATCTTTTTTCCAAACTTTCAATCTAAGAAAATAAAATGAGTTTCCACTTCATTTTTCGATATCGTTTCTGATATTGAACTCTATCCCCCTTCACAAATCAATCCACACTTCACAACCGAAATTTCTTTTACAAAAAATGAAAAAATAACTAAAGAACTGACTCCAATATTTTTATTTATGTCATACAAAAAATAAGAAGAAAAAAAAACAAGTCTTATTGCACGTCTAATATCTTATTTTGATTGCCAATCTAAACCACTCTTTTTCAATAATAAGAAGAATTTATTTTTTTTAAAGTACATGAAAAAGAAAAATGAACTCAACTTATGATTCCTTTTTACCTTGAACAAAAATTGATTTTACGATAAAAAAATGAGCACGAAATTGTTTTCAATTGCTTGTAAAACGCTGAAAAAAAAACATTAAACCATTGCTTGTCAAGTTCCTTAAGCCAAGTTTTAATATATAAAAAATAGCATTAAAAAATTACGATTATAATATCAGTAATCAATACACTTCATCTCAAAAACATTAATAAAAAATGTATTGAATTATTTATGTATATTCGATATCAAGTAAATTATTAATAAAATTTAATCTATATTAAAAATAGCTTGACTAGCCGGATTATGAAGACATATCAATCGGTTATCTTCAGTTTTCCTCATGTTTACACGTAAAATTTTACTATCTACGACTATCTATGTTAATATAGCGCAGGAAAACGATTTACAACTCTGATATATACAGTATTTCGAAAAAGAAATTGAGAATTAACAATTATCTTACCGAAAAATCTATAAAATAAATCAACCAAGTTGAATTGTGAAGAACCTGATCGATTGCACGACGTAATTTAATTTCATTATTGACAAGTTTATTCCAAATAAAAAAATTTATAAGATTTTAAATTAATACATTTTTCCGCATTTCTTTTTTTTCATAAAATAAATATTATTCTCGATGATTAAAGAATATTTCATTTTCAACTTGAGAGATGTCCCTAGAAACAAGAAAAGTAAAACAAAAAGAGCTATTTTCTTCTTATCAATTTTTACCATACCGTCGAAATATGGATGTTTCATAGTTCATTGCCTATGTAGAAGAGCTTTATAAACATCCTCTAGAATATCCATCACAGTAAAATTTGCTGTGATGGATATTCTAGTCTATATTTATCAATAACTCAAAATAATTTCCAATAAATAAACAAAACTGAAATAAATTTCAGTTTTTTTTTATTTTCTGATTATTCAACAATAAATACATTTCTGAGAATCCAAGAAAAGAATGGAAATAAATTAATGCCATCTACTAATAAAATGTTAGTCAAAGTGGTATCACATTATATCATTGGCATTTCTTTCAATTAAAAGCAAATTAGCTTTCTCTAGACTCATATTTTAATAAGTGGTAACTAAATCTAACCCACTTTCGCAGCATGTGTGTAGTCAACTTGCAAGAAAACATGAGCTGATGTAACTTATTCTTTAAAACTTTACACACTGCCAGTTTTCGGGAAAAGAATGTTGGCTAAATCGTCAGGGAGTTTCGAAATTAGAACACGGAATTTAATTAGATTCTATGAAAACTTAAGATTAATTCAACGCAGTCGCTTTGATGCGGTCTCACAAGAGAGTTTGTATCAACACATTAGGAAAACAAAATAAGTGACAAAGTATAGTAATCAGCTGTAAGACGTAGGCAATGTAAGCAATTGTTTCTTTTTTATTTTTGATTGTGACAGGTTAGAGGCTGCCTTATCTACAGCAGGTGTATTGCAAGTTTGCTTTGTCAACAGCTTTAATTTGAAAAACGGAGCGTTTCACTGTATTGTGTTGACTTCGTTGATGACTCGCCTTCGTCATCGTAATGTTTACCTGCTTAAATGAGCGCAAGAAATAAATCGGATAAAAAAGTTAAATTCCACTGACGGTTTTTAAGTGCAAGATTGTTTATTGGATAAATAGCCTGACAAAATAAGTGAGAGAAAAAAGAAAACATTCACTTAATGAGAGAAGATGGATGAAAATGTGACAGCTGTGGAAAAAATGCACACCAAAACATCGTAGCATACAACCTAAAGGTGTGCAATTTTCGTACAATAACAAAACAAGGAATTTGAATGACGTTAAGCTGCATATGAACAAGATTAGTGTTTGTTAACAAAATAAGATTCCGTACTTAATATACATTAATAACAAGTATAGAAAGATTAAGCTCAACTTGAAAATGGCAATTATTTGATTATAGTATTTTTCATTGTTTATGTTACATCCTCATGCTTGATTTGATACTCTAATAATTGCTGCTGCTTGCACATTCTGTGAAAACAGAAAATTTATTTACATCTAACCTATACTAAACATATTCAATGGATCAATCTTTAAATAATGTGGTTATATACATACATTTACTGTATTAACACATTTCACTGCTGTTCTTACCATTTACAATCTGCATTTTTAGTCATTTTATCAGGTAATTAGTATAGTAATAATTTTGTTTTTAAAATTTTTTGAAATTATTCTTAATGATAATGCAAATTTTCCTCACAGCTATAACATTATTGTATTATAAGAATTAAATTTTGTCAAAATTATCACTTAGTCCAGGTTCTCCCAATTTTTAAATACGTACACTCAAACCTCGCTATACGGCCGCTTTTAATACAGCGTTTCGCTATAACGGCCTTTGTTACTTATAACACTTTTGCGATTTACGGCACACAATGTTTCGTTATACAGCCAAAAAATGCTATATTGTATCAAAAACTGTATCAAAAAATTTATTCGTTATACGGCTTTTCGCTTTACGACCAACTTTTCCGGAATGTATCTAAGCCGTAAAGCGAGGTGTGTATTTTAAATTTTCAGTTAACTAAGCTATTGTTAGGCTAACTGATGACTTTAAACTTTAAACATTATGTTACTCCAAACAAAACTTCGTTCAGACTGAAAATTATGTAAGCAAAGATCTTATTCCTCTTATTTGATTACTAAATCAGATTGAATTAAATTGTTCAGCTATTTTTTTATACAAGCTGATCCTGATTAGAAAATTTAAAAAATAATTTTAATAACAATTAGCAAGTAATCATAAGTACTTTTACATCCAGCGGAGTAGCAATCAAAGATGCAGGCATGCATTTGTCACAAGCCCATTAGCCTAGAAGGCCCAGAGAAGAAGAATAAAGTGTTTTCTTGAATAAATAAAATGTTATTGCTAAATTAATACGAATAATGCATCACCCTTATAAAGTATTCATATAACACTATAACATATTTTTTTTATATTTTAAAATGTTACTAAAGTTTAGCCAAAATATGAAAGAAGTGTCAACTGTCTACATCACAAGATTATTCTCATAACTTAAGAGTATGATTTTGTGAAGTGGAAGCACGAAAAATGTAGGAACTTCCTGTTCATCGGAAACTAAAAATTACACCAAAATGCTTTTATTTTGTTATACAGTAGGTTAGATATTAAGTAAACACTTCCTTTGCAAATAGCATTTTAAACGTATGACATTTATTTTAAAATAAAAAATTCTGTGTTTCTTTTTCTCTTAATGTATAAAATCAATGCTACTTAAAGAAAATATTTTCTTTAAAACTTACCTATTAGCACCACATCTTTCATTAATAATGTTTTGTGCTTTCAGCACGCCACATTGAATTTATTCCACATGTTATTGCTTCAGATGCCTCTAGTAATTAATAAATAATTTGGAAGTAAAAAGCCAACATTATTGATCCTAATAAAAAGAAATTGTTTACAAAAGATATGAGAAACAGCATCCCAAGCAAGAAAAGTAACTCTCAGAGAGCTCAGTGTGAGATAGCTTTGCTATTTAGCTATCTTGCTGTGATGTAGAATTGGCCCTCGGTAACCTCTCAGCTAGCTTGCACCAAGCAAGAATGTGTGCAGTTTCTGTATCGCAGCAATATAGATATCTATATCGCTGCAAGTTAGCAGCAACGTAGCAGCAATATAAATTTCTAAATCACTGCTAACTTGCTCTCAGTAAAAATGAAACTGTCTGGTACAATTTTCAGTTTTATCTTATTATATTGCTAACATTTAAAACTTAAAAAAAATTGGTTTTGGTTTTAATGAATTTATTTTCACTTAGTTAATTTATTTAATTTTTATTTGTATTCTATTTATTTTTATTTGTATCTTTATCTTTATTTATATTTTAATTTTTATTTATATTATCTTTCTTTTTATTTATATTATCTTTCTTTTTATTTAAATCAGTATTTATATTTTAATTTTTATTTATTTCTATCTTTATTTTTGTTTTCATCTTTATTTATATCACAGAATTTATAACACAGAAAAATCAATATACCCAATTAATGCACAAAGGCTTCTTAAATACTACTAATATAACATTTGTTTTGCTTATATAGTACTATTTTGTTCATTGGACAGTAGATTGATGCCTAAAAACTAAAAGTATTTTTATAATTTTAAATTTATTAATGTTGGATAACATTATATTTATTAATATTTAAGAGTGTTAGTTTTAATTAATTAATAATTAATTTTTTAGTTTTTATTTTATTTTAGAAACTTTCTTAGAATATCCAAATTTATATCTGTATATAGAAATTCTACAAATAAATATTTCTACAATTATCTTAATGAAATAAATCTGTGTTTTTATTTTGTGTTTTGTTAGGTTTATGACCGTCACTTGCTTGACCATTAGGTTTGGGCATGATAAAGAGGCGAGGGGACGGAGCATAATAATAGTCAACTCAAAGGCATATTTAGAGTTAACTAATCTTTATTATTACAGCCCTTTCTCATGACTCTGACTGATCCTTAGCATGCTGCCGACAAGTTGGCATCGCACTGTGTCCACAACAGAGGCTCTGTACTTGGTTGCACCACTTTGGGCCTAACCCTGCATGAAATGCAGAAGTTCGACCCGCTATCAAATACTGTCGGGTACAGGACCTGTTGAGGGATCCTGGCAGGCCTGTGCCCAATAAGCAAGTCTGTCTTCCCAGCAGATAGTCATCTGTTGTCCTGTGAGAAACTCAGATGATGTTTTCTGTTGGAGGTTTAGACAAGACTGACTCTTGTTTCTAGTTGTCACGTCTAGGGGGATGACCAATTAAGAAAGGGCTCTGATTGGGCAAGAACTATTAGCCTCAGGGCTTCTCTCTATCCCTTGTAATCCTCATCATACTGGTGGTCTGATAAGCAATCACAGGTTGACAGAAATGTCAGCAAAAGATTTTTAGTCAGGCTAGATAATATAATAGACCTTGCATCAAAAACTTGCCTGTGGCCTTGCATATTATAAAACTGCTACTAGATATTAAACTATATAGACTTTCTACATTATTTCTATGTAGATGTATTATAGAAAGTCTACACAGTTTAAAGATAGACTTTCTATATTGCAGAGACATAGCTGCAATATTCATTCTGCTTGGGATGCCTGTTCAGAATATTAATCTCACTGAATTGCCCATTTCAAATGGGTCAGTTGCCACACAACATGTTGTAGTAGTTTGTTTATTCAAAATGATTAGTTATGACTGTCTTTCAGATTGCAGGTTCAATAAGGATCACTAAAGATCAGAAAAGGTCAGAGGCTAAGGTGCCGCAACCAATCAGAGGTCTCTCTCTGATCAGCCGCCATCTTGGGAACAACACCTGGCAACAGGAATCAGTCTAATCTTGACTGCTGGATAGAGACAATCTGAGTCCCCTCCCTGGGACATAAATGACTATTTAAAAAAACAGTCTCACCTCTCGGGGTCAGGCTTGCCAGGAACCCCCCAGTGGCACCTGAGCAAGGCCAGACCCTGCATTTCATGCAGGGTTAAGCCTAAGTCTTAGTGTGATGCTGACTTATCAGCAGCATGCTACGAGCTGGTCTGAGTCTTGGGAAAGGGCTGTGGCTAATAAAGATTGGCTGAATCTAAACTGTCTTTGAGTCAGTTCTTATTATGCTCCGTTTCCCTTGCCTCTTTACCATGCCCAAACCAGTTAGTCAGCTAGAGACAGTCATAGTGTATATATAATAATTTTGCTTTTCAACCAATAGAAATAAACAATCATAACCCCCATTAGTAAAAGGTAGTTATTATTGAACCATTTTACGAACAAACTTTATTGATGTCATTATAAAAATTGATAAGAACAGGAATTTGAATTAAATTACAACTTTAAAGAGTCAGAATATCAAAAATGTGTGAACAAGCAAGGCTGTCTGTCTACACAATATAAAAGATTTTTGTTGAAAGGATTTGTTATTTGTAAACATTTGTTACAAACTTTATGACATCTGTTATTGATTATTTGTAAATATGTATTGTAGGCTTAAAGACTTAAACCTTAAAGTTATAGGAGTGAACACATGTAAATAAAGCCAAAATTAATTCGAAAAAAAATTATATATTGTCACTGCCTTTTGTACCACCTAATGCATTTGGAGTGCGTTAGATAGCTAGAAGGGGCAGACACAAATAAAAGAAACTCAGGCGAAGCTTAAGTCAATCAATGTCTTTATTAACACTCTAAGAGGATCCCTTAAACCTCTTATTTCGCTTATTGTATCGCTGACCAAGTCAAGATAAATTAATATTGTTTTGTGGTTCTCAACCACGAAACAGGAGATTATCAAGTGCCGAAGATGGAATCATCGGGAAGACCCAAATGATACCGCATTTCTGGCGCCAAAGTCAGCCAGGAGAGACTTAACTCCTTCTGGGTGACACATGTCTTGATCGCTGGCTGGACCATAGATCGAAGAACTTCTCTGATCTATGTCCGGCACTGGACTGACTGAACCATGCGGTTGGGGATTAAAGGGTCACGTGATCGGGAGGTGGGGCCTCCTGATTGACCCTGGTTGGTGAATCCATGTCACGTGACAACCTCGGGACGTGTGTCCAAAAGGCCATCACAATATATATACATCCATATCTAATTTTATATGTCTATATCTGATTTTATGTCTATACATGATTTTATATGTCCATATATGATTTTATTTGGCTTTATACAGACATATAAAACCAATTCTTTATGTGGCCATATATAAATTTAGCCATATATGCCTATACTAATTTAAATATATGGCCATATATGGGATGGATTGAATATTAATCGAATATTCTGCAAATTCCTACACAGTACTGTATTAGTACATAAGTTAATAAGTTTTTAATTCCAGACATTCATATGTCACCATTTCTATTTTCTTCAATAATCATTGTAAACCCCAAATTGATTAAATCTACCTGAACCTTAGAAGAAGATTACATCTCTAGTTGTTACTACGTGCACAATTAACGTCAACAAAACCCTATTAACCTGATTTATTGGACAATCATGCAACAGTGCATTTGAGAACTTAATGAGAATAAAGACACCACCAGTTTATCATCAACCGATGATCTCGCGTTAAAAAAATATTTTGACCTCGATAATCATAGCATTAAAGTTAAATTTCAACGTCAAACTTTTAATACAATACACGTCTGCACAATTAAAATTCATCGACCATATGCTAAGAAGAAAATTGGCTCCAATCATTACATTCCGTTCATTTTTATCTCTCTTTGAGTCTAATCGAGCGAAAAGTCGTCAAAGTACAAAGAATTCTTTATACTTGATTCTCATTAAAAATCGTATAGAAAGAGGAGTTTAACCCCATCAGGTGATGAGTTTAAAGAGCTAGAGAATGTGAAATATTTTATCAATATCATTCATGCTGCATAAAAGCTATATGTTCGCCAATTAAATGAAGATGATTCTTTGTGATGGAATAAGAATAGAGCCTTTTCCGTCAATTTTCGACTCGAGATCAATGATAATTACATAAATAAAGATTTTGGCTTAAATCCAGTTTTTTTTTCATTTGATATAATAACTGCTTTAAAATGTGATCTTATGTGCATTTAAAAGTTAATTAATTTTATTTTATTAGAAATCAGAAAATATAATATTTTGTTTACTTTATATAGTTATTTATATTTTTAAATTATTATCAATAACAATTTATTTAATTGATTTGATGTAAATACCAGTTCAACAACACTTAAAGTAAAGCATTGTATTTACTCAATTTCAGCCATGTTCAAAATTAAATTTTCTGTTGATCTACCACAAGCACGTTTTAACATCAGAGAAGAGACAAGAACAACTAATTTCATACCAACCTCATCAGCCCTAGACTCAACCCAAGCAACTCCTAAACATGGTTTTCAATCTAATTTAATTTCTCCAGTGTTAACCAATGATCTTCACAGTCTGACCACAACCACTAAACATAAGTGTAATCAAGAAACCTAATTTACAAATAGATCTAGTCACGAAAAACATATACTACAAAAGTAAGCAGTCTCTAACAAAGCTTTACTAAATTCTAAGCTAAAAAAAGCATTTAAATTTAAAAAAATCCATAGTTTAAAAATGTATAAGGCAAAGTAAGTGTTGACTTACAACATCATCTTTTGTATTCTTATTACCTAGAATCACATTTCTGTTTGTTTATCCCATAGATACCCATAAAATAAATAATTATAATAATTCTCTCTTCAAACTAAATAAAAAAAATTTTCCCACCAAGTAGCAACTTTATTTATTACCTAAGAAATATGAAAACAAATTTTCATATAAAAATATCATGTTTTATCACATGATGGCTCACGCCGTTAACAACCTGTAATTAGCCTTCTGGCTTGTTGGTAACACTAACAATTTCCAAACATTAATGTTCACACACCATTCAAACTGTTTTTTATTTCCTCAGCAATAAATTTTTATGCATAAAAAAAATCTCAAACTCGTGCAGTTAACTTTTTTATGAGACTTGAGAAATTTTTAATCATTTCACTTGTCCCTTGTTCCTAGTTTAATCTCGCTTTTCCAATTCAACTAACACTTAACTTTTTTCCTTTTTTATATATACAATGGATAAAAACTTTACTTTTAGTCATTAACTCAAATACGACTCAAAAACCTTAATAAAGCAACAAATGTGTTTTATCACAGTTTCATTACTATATAAATGAACTTCGTTGTATTGGAATAGTATCACTTAATTTCGCTTGGGTGCAAGTTTTCCCTTTCAATTGCACTTCAACCATTTTTTTTAAACTTATTTTTTCCTACTCTTCAAATTAAATCACCAACATAAAATTAAGTTAATTTTTATTTAAAAGTAAAAAATTAATTACAATTTCTTCAGGTGAGTAATTCAATTTAATCATGATTTTTTATTAACAATGTACAATTTTTACATTTTAGCAAACAACTTACTTGTAATTAAATTCTTTTGGAGTAGTAAACAGTTTGTCATTTGTTGCCAACTAAATAACCTCATTTCTTACATCACTAAACAAACAAATGACCAAAGGTCTTATACGTGTCTTAAAAGAAAGACTTTAAAATCGATTTCTTTTAACTTGAAACTAAAAAGACTAAAAGGAAACCGCACGGTAAGCAAAACTAAGACTTTTGAAGAGAATGGGAGGAAAAAAAACTGAGTGGGTTTAAAGTTTCGCTAAGTCAACTCAACTTTGTTTGAAAGTTGTCTTAATTTGTTCTTGTCAATTAAGTACGCGTTTGGAAGTAGCAAAGCGGTGGCTCTAAATGATGATTAGAAGCAGATGTCCTTTTTCTCTCGGTTAGAGAAAACACCATCTCTAAAAGAAACGTTCACAATTGAATTTTTCCACTCGTTTTTTCCTCCACCTCCTTTCCCTTTTCTTTTCTTTGCGTTCTTTTCTCTTTGAACTAACCTTGTACGACAAACTGTCTTCTCCATTAATCTAATTAAACTTTATACTCATTTATGCAATTAAACGTCTCTCCAGTTTCATCCAATGACATAATATATGTTTAAAATAGTTGTGTCACTTCAGTTTAAAAAAATGTATGAATTGTTAAATAGAAAGTCCCAAAAGAACTGAAATTTAATTTCAAATTCCACAGTCAACAAAATTAAATAAGCAAATTTTAAATAAAAGAAACGTTTTAGTTTTTAAAGATCTACAAGAGAAAACAAATATAGCCTACTAAATCAATTTTTAAAGTAGATTTATTCAAGAGCCTTATCTTGTTTAAAAGCATAAGGTTTTCTATATAACTGTCTATCAAGTCTATCAAATTCCAATGGTCGATATGTGGTAATCCATAATAGATCACCAACCAAAAATTCACTTACCATTTCTTTTTTAAATATTTAAAACAAATTACAATGCAAAGAATAAAAATATATATTAATTAATAAAATATATTTTAATATTGAAATTAATTTGTAAAAGAGCCCGAATAAGAAAACTATTTTAATTTGTTTAGAATTTAACAAATGACTTTGGGAATTTCAAATGTTATTTTTTTATTTTCACTGTAGTTTTAATGAGTAATTATTATTCATGTGTAATTTCTTAATAATGCGTAGAATTTATTTTATATTCAAAACAAATCACTCAATTATTTACCATCAATTTCATGTAACCTTACAATAAGAGTTGATTACTCAATTATTCACGATATAAGCTAAAATTAAGTTTAAAAACGAGTTCTATTAAAAATGCCCTTTTAATATTAAAACTCCATACGCGATAAATGCTTTAAAAGCATTAAAAGTAAAAATCTTACCACTTTGTAAGATAAATGAAGGAAAAATAAAATAATTGAAAATGACTGGCACCGCCATTAAAACGAAAAAGTGTTTTTTTTAATTCTAAAACAGCATATTCAATCAATATTTTGCTATCCAAATTGATTCGTTTATCATTAGCAAATCAAATTACTGAAACCAAAAACGAAAAAAATAAACAATTACCAGTATTATTTTTAACAGTTTATCTTTTTTCAAATTTATCACCAAAGAAAGAAGTTTTATTACATTTTTGTGTTTATTTACTTGTAGGAAATTGCTACGTTTAATGTTATGTTGCTCAAAAAATTTTACCGCTGTAATTCAATAAAGAAATAATCAAAAAGAGTTTTTTCAAGTCAATTGAATAAGAGGTCATTAGTAGAAAATGAAGAAATTTGAAGGCAATTGAAAAAACGTGCTTTCCTCGATTAACTTTTTCTTATCCATTCATGTGAAATATTGCTTACATCTGTCTACACGGGGTAATGACTTTATTTTTTCGCGTCATTCATTTCAAATTCGAGATTCAGTTTCTCGCAATCAGCAGCAATGAAAAACACCTGGTCACTGATGAACAGAAAAGCAAAAGGGGCGGTTGTAAGCAGCTCCTTCCTCGACAAAACCTAATTACTTATTTCATTCACTCAAGTCACCAGCTGCAAGTGCATTAAAAAATCATGGAAAGCAATATCGTGATAAAATGAACTCAAGAGGTAAGTGTACAATTTTTTTTAATTTACCACCTGATGTAAAAGAATTATTTCACATTATTGTAAAATACAATTGAGATAAAATTTTATACAGATATTCATTTTCAATTGTGGCATTTACAAGTGATAAAGCCATTTCATTCTATTTTCTAATTTTATATATTTTAATTTTTAAAAATGTTGTTGAATAAGTCCTCATGAATTGGTGCTGCACTGAAAACCTTTGAGAATCTTAAGGTAAGAAAGAAATGAAATAGAAGCTGACTGTTATCTGGCTCAAAGCTGCACCATAATCTCAGAAAAGATAATTTTTTAAAAATTAAGAAATAAATTGGTTGAAAAACGAATCCCAAGTAATTCGAACTTTACCGTAACCGGGACTTGAAGCACAGATCTTCTGCTTGCCGGCAAAGGTTGCTTTCCAGTGAAGCTACCTTGCTTGTATTCATATTTAAGAAACTCTAGAACTGAGATTGGGCTATGAATTCAAAGCAATTAAATTTAAAATAAATACTTTAAATAAATTAATTTTAAAAAATATAAAATTAGAATTATATTATAAGAATAAAAATTATATAAAAAAATATAGCAAAATTTGTAAAAAGATTTAAAAAAAGCACCATTTTGCACGTTTTATAAAATTTGGTTTATTTTTTTTTCACTTGTACATATTCCTACATTTTTTATACCCAGAACTCCACATAACCTTTAACAGACCTGCTTTAAGATAGCTCAAATTACTAAGTTGTATCAATTTCTCATGTTTTAACTTTATAAAAAAAATTGTAAATTTTACATGAATGTATAAAATTTAAATTGTATTACTTGCAACTAACAAGTAATGCTTGCAACGAATATATACTGCAAAATTGAAGGGAAAAAACAGCCTATTGGCGACACGCATCACATGACAATTTTTGATGCTGCGACCTGTAGCAGTAATGCAATCTCTGCTTCATGAAGCGATTTGGAAAATTTATACATTTTTTATATGCATAAAAATATGTTGAATCAATTCAGCATACTGCATCATCACAAACATGACAGCAAAATTTTAATTCTGTCTACGTATCAAAGTTTTAATATCTCTTCCATTTTCCTTACCTAAAGCATTCTGCAAGTAAGAGCCTATAGTTAAAATATTGAACAAAATTCATTCGCATGTGTCAACTCATCACTTTCAATGTAATTCGATTTCTAAAGCCTTTCTTATCTCCTTTTTTACAAGTTCTATTTATATCTTCTTGTTGCCTTCTAATAAACTCAAACTACTGATTCGGCGTCATACGACATATCAAGTCAGAGTGTATTCAAGTCACTTCTCCACGCTAGATATTGATGATATCACCAACCACCAATGCATCATCAGATTCAAAAAAAACGTTACTTGAATCAATAATGTGTTCTCAAAGAAAAAACATGGACAAAGCGAATAAACAATAAATGCAATTACAATCTATCAAAATTGAATTTCTTTCCCACAGATTGTAGAAAACACAAGTTACACAAAAATAGTAAAAAAAATTATAAAGTTACCTTTTCTCTGAAGTAGTGTAATACGCGTGCGCAAACGTAACTAGAGCATCTGTTGCGCATAGCAAAATACTGTGCGACCGTGCAGACATGTCCAGATTCAAAGCACAGAAGAGGATTCGAGGATGGTGTTCAAATCATACAAATTTTTATTTTAGATTGGTTTGCTGTTCACTTAAAGTTGTACAATTACCTACAAAGAAAAATATATTATAAGTTGGTTTAGATATTGAAATTTATTTTCTCATTTTTTCTGTTATGACTGATATAAAAGAAGATAAAAAATAATGGCTTATTATTTATACATTTAAATATTTTATTTGAATTTACGATGTGATGTGAACTGATGGCACAAATGGTTTGTGATTAGTTTTCCAAGTACTGAATCAAGAATTCAGTGAAATTAGACTTTTAGTTGTTTTCATTAGTGTTTCATAAATATTCACGAAGTCTTGTTCTTGAGAAAATGGCAACTTCGTCTTTTGACAAATAAAAATGCAAACCGGTAAGACTGATTTCGTTGTACAAGTCATTAGTTAAGCGAAGTTCAACAGCAGCTGTAGATCGACCAAGTTTCTTGTGCTTGATGAAGTTAAGTGATACAGTCGATCTGTAAAAAGAATACGCCATTCCACTTAACAACCGGAAAGCATTCCATGATTCTTTTCTCAATTAAAGAAATCTTGCAGCGCAACCAAATTTCAAAACATATAATTAATTCTAATAAACAAACAACAAATCCATAACATAAATACATGCAGTTTTAAACAAAGGCAAAATAAAATAGTAATATACACTGTAAGAAATTTTGTTACACAATTCGTAAGGAAAAATTACCGCAAAATGTGTAATGTATTATTTGTACACTTTAAAAACCTTAAACTAAAAAAAATTGTAATCCTAATGTTGCATTAATAGGTTACTTAAAATGAAATATATTTAAATCATTATAAATTCACGTGACACCATTCAATTTAAACTCAGGTAGTATCATCATTTTATTTTTCTAATAATTACCAACATAAAAACACGAGCTTTTCTTGTCCCAATATCTTCACAAATATTAACACTACTTCGACATACACACATAAAGGTGTTATTTCCCTACAGGGTACAACACCTGCTCAAGCTGTAAAAAGGGGCGGCTATGAGGTGCACAAGTGTAATAATTTTTTCATCAGAAACCATCAAGCGCATGCGCCAGCTTCAATAAAGTGTGGCACTCGCCAAGAAATTAATCACGCACCAGATAGTATCAGCTTGGCTGGCAGCCACTTTCCAATTATTCTCTGCTTACATGCGACTGCGCATGCTCACACTGGATTCGCGCCAACTAAATAATAGACATTTGAAACTGGTAACCCAAAAAAAATTATTCAACAATAGAAACGGCGTACTAATCTGTCACCGAGATGAGTAAGCAGGACTGAATCTCAAAGGATAGAAAAAATATCGACTTTCAGCAAGTAAAGAAGTTGCACAATGTACTTGATAGATTTTTCCAATAAAAGAATGCTCATTGCATATGTCCAGCATTGCTTTGAGTGACAGCTGGTTGTAAGCAGGGCACGTGGAATTTAATCAGAGTATTATGTATGAGTTCCTGTTTCAATAAATAAAGGTACTCTTGAATGACAAATTCAGTCTATTAGAATGACGGTAGTTGCAATTAGCTTTTGACAGTTTACTAATTACAAATTTATTAATTAATGTGGAAAAAGTGAATTTATTGATATAATTTCTGTGTATAAAGATAAACTGAATTCCGTCTTGTATACAAAGAATAAAGTAATAATAGAACTCAACTTTCTCTTGTTATACAACTAGTGATAGTTTGGGGCTAAAGATTATTAAAATTGAGCCTATATGCTTAGTATTAATTATGTAATATTATTTTAAAAGGGATTTCGCCAAATAGCGATTATGCGCTTATACGATTGATAGAATAATTAATAATGATCAAGCTATTCGTTGATTAATTATTAAAGTGAAATGTGTCACTTTAAGGAACACCCAGAAAATGTTCTGATCATAATTTAAATCTGTAATGTAATTCCAATTGTGAAATAAATCGGAATAATCATAATTTGACTTGTAGATTATGCACATAACTTTTGTTTTTGCTCTATCAATAACTAGTGAATGTAATAAGTGGATTTTCGCAATCCGTATGTTGTGTGTATCACTGTCTGAAAAATAAATCTTGATCTTTTTTATCTCTATTTAAACTTACTTTTTGAAATATTGAGCGACTGTTGTCAGTCACAACAAATTCTGCACTTCCCTTCTCTAAAGTGATAGTAAAGTGCCTTTCTCTGTTTTGCCACATCTGCTTTAATTTCCACTGCGCTTTGGATTTCTAGAGAGGACATTCTCCCATAGGAGTTGAAAAAGAGGTTTAGGTAAGACGCGAGGGAAATCGGATAGTCACAGCTCGATGCACATACGTGTCAAATAACAACTGTTAGCACCTGAAAAAGAAGTTAAAAAAAATTATCAAGACTGGTTTCAGATAGCATTGTCCGAGATTCAACCTATAAATTTTTTTCTGAGAAAAGATGCCTGACGTCATGCGCTTATCGTCTCATTTGTGCAGCTTCATGAATAGTTGAAATGTTTTTCTTCATGTAACAACATCATATATTGATGACGACGTTTTAATGTCAAAAACTGAAAGGAATGGCATTACTGTTACTTTGATGTAATTATGGAATTATTTTCAAAAGTTTGATTGAATTTAGTAATAATGCTAAAAGTTTGATCATTTCGTTTGAAGAATACAGTTTTTATATCTACAATTGCAAGTGAAAATGAGAAATAAAATTAAATATGAATGTATACGTTAGGAATACAGACAAAGAAAATGAAAAGAGTTCATTAAAAATTCAAAATATGATTTAAATTAATGAATTTGTAAAATCTAATGTCTGTTCATTTTCAACCAATCCCCTCTTGCCAGATACCAATCAAAGGCGCAAACGAACTGACAATTCCTATGGGATATTAATCCAAAACATCATTCCACAACAGTAAGTTTCATTCTCACTTTTGAAACAAAATGATTATTCTTTTTTTTTATTAAATTTAAAATGAGTTTTTATTTCTTTTTCAAAATTTTTGTCATGTGGAAATTTATCACCAACCTCTGTACACATTGCATGAACCACGGACACATGAACATTTGCTGATTACAGAAAAGAGTGAAATGTTAATCTTGGCATTGTACGTGAATCATTAGTCAACCCCTACAGGATTGGACACAAAAGATTAAACCAATTGTCCAGGTTGATATGCACGTGAGCAATTACTCTAATTACTTTTGCCAATTTAATCCAGGTAAGGTAGATAGTTGACATGCAAGGAAAACCGGACATAACAACAGAAACAGTTGTTGTTGTTGACTAAACTTAAAGTTTGCAACATTAAAAACTTTTTTAACTGTTTGCAATTTTTGTGTGTAGAAACTAACATTAGATAAGTTATTATAGAAATAAAATTCTGGTTCCTGGAAAACGCCCAACATTTTATTTTAAAAGGAACCAATAAAGTTTACACATTGAAAATCAAAATCCCAAGATTCCAAACTGAGAGATCGCCCTATACCTGACCAGGTGTTTTTTATTCCACAATTTTCTTGCTCTGCGCACAAGATCTCCTTTCCCAACGGTAAATCACACCGCCATATTTCCCTCCACTCTATTCCCACATTTTCTATTTTATCGCCCGGTTCCATCACTAGTCGCCCTTGGCGCCCCACTTTATGACTTCCGTTGCTTGATTTATTCCCACCAGAGCCCACCAGGGTGCGTGGCTAATTTGGCCACAGGGAATTACAAGAGGGCGGTATATTAAGAGACTCCTCCCTTTACCTAGGTAAAGTATAATTATGCCTATATATCATTTTGCCTACTTTAAAATTAGAAATTAAACTAAAATTTACATATAAATCAGTGAACCTTAATATAAGTCGCATGATGAAGAAGAGCAACGTTTCTGCTTTAGGCACACAATTATCTTGACTGGATTAAACTAATATGAACCCTTTGAGCCTAGTCCGCAAGATGTCCAGCTGCTTATTTCGGAAATGACAAGCCGTTTCCTCCAATTAGAGGAACCAGACACAGATGCTATAGAGCTCCAAAAGCGTTAACTATGTCTCATAATGAACCATTTAGACTGAAACGCAGCATCCTTATTTTTTCCCCCTACATCTTTATATGATAAGATGCGGGAAAGAAATCATAAGACTTAAAAAGAGCACAGTCATTAAAGAAGCTGAATGGGTATAAACATCCCCGTTATAGTCACCTGAAACATATAAAAATTCGCCATTATTAAGAAGTCTGGAGGGTGCACTTAAAACTTGGACACTTAACTAAAACTAAATTGTTTTCATAATCATGTTCAACAAATAAGTGATGATAAAATCCAGTTTCAAAGGATTACAATACATTGTAATTTCATCTTTAATATTGAAGCTAAAAAAGCTGAAAGATATGTAAGCAAATTGTTATGGGATTTATTTTGATATAAAAACATACGCACTGCATCTATTTGCTTGTTTTCATATGTGGGATGTGCTTCTGAATGTAAGAGTCCATAAGCCAATAAAAGATCTCACAGTGCAATAACAATAATATGAATGCTTTTTTTTAAATCACTCTTGTTTAAACGGAAAGAATATTACAACCTACTAAGCTAATGACCAATAAAATACACACATTTCAATCAGATGACTGTAAATGTCAGTTCTCATGAAAACACTTTACAGACAATATTTTAATTCTCTTAACTGATAACATTTTCATTGTATGTTTATTTGTGAGTTTATTTAGCATTTATGTAATAAGAGAATTTTGAAAATTGACTTTATTGTCTTTTTAACACCTCTCGGTTGAATAAAAGATCTGAATCTATTTCATTATCGTATCTGCATTCTCATAATAAATAATACTATAATTTTAAAAAATTATGTTATTAAATGTTGTTAAATTACACTTTACATATATATATTACATGTAGTTATGTAGATTTATGAATTTAAGATAAAGATAAAGTTGAAAATGACTATAAATAAGATTTAATATATACATATGACATCACATATAAATAAATGTTTAAAGTAAATTTTTGTGGAAAATAAAATAAAAATGGAAATAAAAACCAGAATATTGTACTCAAAGAAGCCCATATGCTTATCTTTTAAACCCTTTATTTATAACAGTGGTACTTAGCCGGAAACATGCTTTAGGAATTATTGATTTCTAAAGGAAAGAGTCAAGTCACTGATATTCTCATCATTTTATAGCCAAGTTTAATGCTAAAGTACACACTGATATATATGTTGATACTAGTTATAGTGGATCATGTTGTACAAAAATTGACGTCATACAAGATTCTTAATTTTCACAAACCAGTAAACAACTAAAAAGCACAAATACCGAACAAATTATTTTAAAATGAATTGTTAAATTGATCTAAACTATAATTTGCAGCTACTGGTTGCCCACATTACAACATGACTGTATTATTTAAAATAGAAAGGTCTCGCTAGAACCACATGTGTATTAAAAATTGACCAGTGAAAAGTGGGTACCCTTTGATATAATTTTTACAAATATTAAATAAGGTCTTGAACTTTAAGACTAATTATCGCACTGACCACAACTTTTAATTCCCCTTAAGGCTACTCAAGTCTTTGACCACTCCTTTTACTTTTAATAATCCCAGTGGGATTACCAGTGTCTCAAGACACACACACTCGACAACAGGTAACAAGATGACTAATAATAAGTTTCCTTACACCACTTGTTTTCTATTTATCTCGTAAAATCTCCTGAATTGTAAACACTTAAAAATTTGAAAAATTTATTTGTTTACTTGTAAAATATTTATAATAATATTTATTGTCAGTTATTTAACTTTATAAAACAAATTAGAAACTGTAGATCAATCAACATGTTTTGCTAAATAACTGTCACAACACAACTTATCAAATTTAAATGAATTATTTATTTCTCTGAAAATCAGGCGCAGCTTTGTTATGTAAACACAACATAACATGTTGTTTATAACTTTGTAATCTCTCCAATTACATGATTTTATAGTTAATTTTTTATTATAATCAAAAATAAAACTCTTGTATGACATTGAACACAACATACCCGACAATTTATAAAAGGAAGAAAATAAAATTCCATGATTGAAATAAAATGTTATTTGACATAATGCCAGCAGGGTCTTAACGTCCTTCACTTTCATTACTAAATAATAAGAAAATCATGTCGGGCCACTTTAAAACCAAATCCACATCAATCAGCTCCACTTCAAAGCATTCAGTTTAATATCACACACTTCACATTGTAGGAGTAAATGTTTTCTGATGCTATATGAAATATGTCGCTATTGTCGTTTGCACGTATTTTTAAACTTAGTGTTGACATGGTGATAAATGCTTTGTTATGTTATGTTCTTTTTGAGTCAAATCACTGATTTTTAACCCGTTATTTTCACTCTGGCCGTTGAGACTTCTATCGGAACATACTTCCGCTCTAAAGGTAAAAATCTAGCCAATATGGTTGACCGCAGAGGGCGTCACAATGCAGTGTAAACCACCTCACTTCCCTAAAGGCAGAGGAAAGTCGACTCTACCTTTCTAGCGCTTCGAATATTGACTCCATTCGTCCAGCGCATGCGCGGCGCTTCTCCAGTCTCGCTTGGACCTAGATAGGAAACAGCACAGCTGAGATTCACTAGTCTATCAGCGCAATTTCTCATTCCTCTGCAACGTCCAACATCAACAGCACACCTGAGACGTTTCATCCATACGTAAGCTGCGGAAAATGAACGCTCGCTGAGGTCATCTGTGAAGGAGGAGTCTGCATCTGTCGGCCATGAAGGTCGCCGCACCCGGTTAATGCAGAAACGCCCGCGTCTCTAACCACATCTTCACCTTCGTCAAGACACATCAATTACCCAGCATTCCGCGAATGGTGAGCAGCGTTTCGCACAACATGAGGGTGTTCCTCCGTCGAGGGTTTTTGCGTTACATATTGGTTTGCGCGGCAGTTCTTTCCATTTTGCTCTACATGTATTTCGTTAATTCGGGTGGTTCCTCATCACTGGGTGTGTCTCGAACCATAGAAGAGCACCAAGCGTATGAAGAGAATGCCCGAGCAACGTGTCCAATTATGAATCTGGCGCAAGTCGACGTAAGCACCAGCAAAACGTATCGAACTCTCAATTTTGACCCTAAATATAAAGAATTTTGGGACGAAAACTTTGAACGAAGATATGTCAAGAGACGATCAAAGTGGAGCAAACTTCCTCTTAAAGTAAGAAATTGTTTTATTTCTTTAGAGGGACATTGAACTTGACCTAGTAATTTAGAGTTTTAAAAAAATCTAAATAAGGGTCAGGTGAGTCAATGGAAAATTCTTGCCACAGGTGTGTTGATGGTAAACATAGGTATTTAAAATTTA
>JAQFZN010000914.1:0-21071 GCA_034687075.1 Geophilus carpophagus | reverse complement strand
TTAGCGTGACATGGGGGGGGAGGGGGGGTTCCAAAAACATGAGTTCAGGCGTTACGTTCTTTAAGTATGACCCCTTAAAATATATAAAAATATATAAAAAAACAAAAAACTTGCTTGTCATTCATAACATCACAATCGCCATTTGGATACAAAGCATGTATATACATTTGACTCATTATACTACGTTCAATAGCAATTTGAGCTCCTTTACTCTGCTCTTCGCTAGCCGCTAAAATTCAAATTAAAATGAAAAATCTTAAAATTAATACAAAAATTTATATCGATAAAAAAAATACCTTGCCACATTGGATCAGCCTCCATTTCTTTATACAATTCATTCAAAAATTGTTCCACTAAATCCGTCTTTTCATCAGACACAGTTAATTTCTGAAATTCTTCCACAAATGTAAGAATAGCTCGTTCCCGTTTTTCCAAAAACATCCGCACACAAACGGATATCATAAATTTATTACAAACTACTTTATCCCTACATGAAACAAAACACGTAAAAATATTAATAATCTAAATAAAACGAACAATTATCGGTCTGTATATAAAGCGTACCTTTCAACCCTATCCAACACCCTTTCTAAATGAGCCAAAGTTGTGAGCAAATTCTGACGACATCTAACCAAATAAGCAATGTATGGAGAACGATTTTTATAATCTTCACGTAAAGAACGAAATAATTTTTTCAACCTAAAATAAAATTTATAAAAATATTCTTGTTTTTTAATTAATTTTTATATTATAATTTCTACTCACCCTTCTTTATCAAAAAGCCGTACACATCGCAAAGCTTCAAGTAACTGTGCGATATGTTGTCGGTCCTGCAAATTAACAGCTTCAGCATGTTGCATTTTAAGAAATGCAATAAGATCGCTGTCGTTATTTTTATCAACATCACTAGATGAATTTTTCAACAAATTGTGACCCCATGAAAGTGACGTCACATCAGCAGAACTCAAAACTAATCGCAGTTTACGTTTAGCATCTGCAAATGCGTACGACGTGTTATTCGTATCCACAGATAGATTAAAATCTTCTGTAATGTTTTCTTTTCCTTTTTCGTTCGATAGTTGTGAAGTGGTTTCGCTTCCACCAACTGCGCTATCGGTTTCAGTTGTTGGTTTTTTCCGATACTTAGCTAAAATATCATCTCCTACTTCTGATACTATAACCTTTGATTCATCAGAAGAAGTGCGGCGTAGATGTTTATACATTGGTGGAAAATCATCCCGAAATACTTCCCCACCTCCAGCTGATGATGTAAATAATTAAATAATTTAAATTCCATTACAATAATTATTATTTCTTACCTTTATCAAAGGTGCGGCATGGTAAACCTATGTCTTCATGACTACGTGAAGATTTCCGAATTCGAGTGGCTGAAATTAATAATTAAGTGGTAGGGAAATTCAAACTTAAAATTCAAACAAATATTTGCTTACTTTTAAATGGAAGTTTTAAATTTTTGAAAAAACTCTTCTTGTTTTTCTGATCATTTACATCTAAAGAATCCTGAAAAATATATTTTATTGTATTTAAGCTTATTCATGTCATAAATTTATTTTGACTTAAAATTTTACTTACTTTATCACCTTTCTCAGCTGTTTTATCAAAGCTAATAGATTTTGGAATAGAATCAGCACGCAGTGAAACACCTGAATCGTGAGTTGATCCACTTTCCACTGACAATAAAGGTTTAATAATTAAAAATAAATACATAAATAAATAAAACAATGACTTACTCTTAGTGGTTTCTCCACCAGCACTACCACTACTACTACTCCCAGAACTTGCCAAACTTCCACTACTTAATCTCACACCACTGGCACCATCGTTTTCCACTTTACGTTTCTTCTCGTTCTGTATTAAAGAATCTTGAGACTCGTAACTCATTTGCGGTTTTAACGATGTACCCACTAAAAATAATTTTAATTTCATTTAATTTTAAATAAATAAAAGTTTAGGTGTTAATTAAATTGAATTTAAAATAATTACATTTTGGTTGTGACTTTGAACTGTGAGCCAATGGTCTATGTCTTTCGTTGTCATTATCGCCAACATGGAGTGATAATAATGCATCAACATTTTGGTTTGTCCATTCACCAGATGCACCAGGAACAAAAACCGAAGTATCCATCGATAACATACCTGATTCAGGTAATTCACCAAGCGAGATAGACAAACGTCCTTAAAATAGAAATATTTAATAACGATTTCAATCAATACAACCTAAAAAAATTTAATTTACCCAAACTTTGCATCCCCATTACTTCAGTAGCATTGCAAGGTTCACCACTTTCCCAAGCGTCATTCATTAATACAGACGAAGGAGAACTGCTTCGTTTTAAACGCAAATCAACTCTTAAAAAAAATTGAAAATTTTATTCTTTAATATATTAAAAATAATATTTTGGCACCTTTCCACTGAAGAGTCCGATTCTGGAGCATAGGGATCAAATTTCTCTAAAATAGATGTCAATTTATTGAACGAGGTTTGAAATGATTTTGCACTATCATCAATATCCGACGGTAAAGTAGCTTTGTTTGAAAATGCAAATGAATAATTAGCATCACTGTCTTTGATTGGTTCAAAATTTAAACGATCGACTAATTTTTTCGCTGCATGTTGTGATTCAGGTCTATTTACATCCGTAAGTGTTTTAACTGGTACATTATCTATTGGACTACGACTACCTATTATAAAAAAAAATAGAAAATAAATAAAAGAAAATACAACAGGATATACAAAAAGTACCCGAAGCCCTTGGTGTAATATTTTCGTCAGCATTATTTTCTGGTAGAGACACTGAGGATTCATCGTGAACATCAGTTTCAATCTCAAACCGTGTCGCATCATCTGATCGAGCAACACTTGCAGTATCGTCAGAGCGTGTAACGCTGCCAGTATCGTCTGTATCAACATCCTGCATTCTTTCCGAGTCTGAAACTAAAACATCCGTACTCCATGCTTCACTACCTGTATCTGCAACATCAGTTCCATGCAAACCAAACTGCACCTGCGACAATTATAAAATTCAAATATTCAAATATTAAATTAACTAATTACAATTCAGTTGTCTTGTCTGTGTCCAGTCTAGAAAATGGTACACTGTACTTTATTAGCTTACCATATTTGGATCTAAAAATCCACTGGCGGTAGGAATTGATACTTCTTGAATAGCATGTTCGTATTGCGATTCAACGGTTTCAGAATCACTAGCTAGTACATCAGTACTCCATGTATCACTAACCATTGACACAGTTTCATCGCCTGTAAATCACAAATTTCAACCAAATTATTAAAGTAAAGAAACAATGATCCTAGCTTAACCTTCAATAAGAGGTCTGATATCAAATTTGCCAAATCTGTCATCAATATCTTCTTGATTTTGTTGTTTAGTATTAACTGGTAAATTTAAAGGTCGTTCTTCCCGTTCATCACCTTCTGCTTGAGATGATGGTGTATCTCGACCACTAACATTTGGAGTACCACGACCACTAAAGATAAACAAATTATTGTTTATGATGCAATTACACTACGATGCAAATTCAACTCATACCTCACATTAGCAGAAACCATATCAGATAAATTATCATTATCATTTTCATTTTCGTTTTCATTTTCAAGCTCCAATGACGAAGCAACAGAATGATTAGAGGCAGCTTCAGAAATGGCTTCCAAATTATCACTTGTTCCTAATAAAAACATTTTAAAAATGAATTATTAAAGTCTAGATATGCAATTTAAAAAAAAAGGTAAAAAGAATCTAAATTTATACCTATAGAATCTTGGTCATGTGATAAAGAAAATCTAGTACGCTTTTCTTGTGTTTCGCCACCACTGGTAACACTCTCTTCTTCGTTAGGAATTGGGTCTAATTTCATTCTAACTTTACTATGTTTATTTTGTTGCTCTAATGATAAGACCTAAAATATAAATAAAATATTTTTCGTAATTGTTCAATGTCTGAAACAGTAAAAACAATACTCGTTGTTCGGAAAGCATTCCTGGGTATTCTGCATTCTGATTATTCAAAGAAATGACCAGCACTTCATCGACAAAATTCGAAAATAAAGGTTCTTCATCAGTTTTCATTTTATCATCATCTGAATTAACTGCTAGATGAACTCTGTTTTTTCCTTTTGAAACTATTGAAAGTTTTTCAGAAATTCGTTAAATTACATATACAAATTAATTTAAAATGTTATTTTTTTTCTTTACCTTTATTCAAAATATTTCTTTTTGAAGATGGAGTTTGAGGGGGTGTCAAAGAAGCAGAACTGCCATTATTTCCTGAAAGAAATTCAGGAGAACTAGAGAAATTCGTTGTATTCGCAAGTGATGATGGTAAATTAGTCAATATGGACTCCAAAAGTTTTTTATCCACTTCAGTGTCACTAGCATCGTTTAAAATTTGACGTAAAAGTGCAATCTAAAATAATTTTTTTTAAACAAATTGAAATTAAGATAAAAATATTCAAATAACATTTAAAAAAAACAAGTAAAAATTCTTACAAGACTAAACAAATCATTTTCCGTTATCAAAACTGAAGAACGTGAAAGGCCATCAAATTGAGAACTAGATTCCGGTAGATTATCATCAACATTATCTTCCAAAATAAAATCCAAAAGAGACGACATGCAATCCTATTAACAAATAAAATACACAAATCAATTAAAAAGAATAATAATTTAATTAAAAATAAATACTTTATCAAATCTCCCATACAAGTCCATCAATTTCGGTTCAATTGGCTCCCATTTAGACATGCCCAAAACATTAAGAATTTGAGCCACTTGCATTAGATTAAATCGAGCAATATAACTAATCGGTGTATCGCTTATGATACCATAAGGCTCCGGATTAACAATTGCAGGGCAAATAAAAAATGAAAACAACAAATCGGCACACATTGCTCCAGCTTCACGTCTATCAATTTTTCTAGCTTTCAAAACAATATTATACAATTGCTTAACGAGCCAAATAAGACTAGATGGGAAACAATAAACATTTCCCTTTATCCCACTAATAAATCTATTAGTCAAATTGACCAATTTAGTTATGGTCCAATTACGATATCGTTGTAAATTAGCAGCAAAATCGGAGGTGCCTTCTTTTCCAAATCGACGAAGACGTTCGTGCGCGGGAAATCGAACGATTGCTTTCCCAGGATCAATATCAAGAAACAATTCGTCTTCCATTAATAAATGAAGTATTGGATCGTGCAATGCAGCTGTGAGAAACAATTTAGCGGAAAAAAGTCCTTCGTTGAATGTTTTATAAACACGACTAAAAGCACAAGATCCATGACGTAATAATCTTCGAGGATTTTCACTGACAGCTAATTGCAGTCCCATAAGATAGCGTAATAAATTCAAAACATGCTTCTCATCTTCGTGTAAAATGCAGTTGCCGTAAACAGAACAAGCAATCACGTTAACTGCTGGATGCATAGTATCTATTTTAATCTTTTCGGCAATTACTAGGCACGTAGCAAGTAATTTCGGATTAGAACGTAGTTGTTGTAAGAAATCGCCATAGAGACTCTCTTGAAATCCCAAATTTTTGTAAGCATTTACAAATACAACCGATTCCAGCACGTTGGCTCGTTGACAGCATAGTGAAGGTGAGCTGGCTGGACGTGATAAAATGAGGCCATCAAGGTTGATCCTTTGCTGCTTAGCAATCCATGATAAGTGATATAGTCGTTCAACAGTTTTCAAAACCTTTCAGTGAATTTATATGCGATTTATTATTATTTATTAAATTTAATAGTTTGATTTAATAGTTACCTTTTCGTTTAGTATTTGTAAATTTTGTCTTTCCGAACTTATGAATAGCTTCTCTTGCTTTAAGTAGCGTACAAGTTCTTGTATTTCTGCTCTCGAACCCATTTCCAATGAATTTTTTTTTTAAACGAGTTACGCAAGTTTTTTTTTCTTAAATATTTTTTTTGTTCTAATTGATGAGTTGGTAAAACGTCCTGAAAAAAGCAAACAATATAAATTTAAAAACATTTTGTTATACTGATTTTGTTATAACGTAATTAATTAGAAGTAACAAAGTTTTAAACACTTGAAATTGTAAACGAATATACATATTTGAGGTTAAAAATGATGATTAAATTGGAATTCAATGGAATAAAATTGAATGAATATTACTCATTTAATAACCAACTCTTACTGTTAAACTACTAGTATGTTTAGATTGTCAAAACAGTTTCATATTCACCTACATTTTAATCTCATTGACGGGAACAAGTTGCAGTTGCCTCCCACCTTCAATGACGCTTGAGAAGTTCAAAACTGAGCAACGGCCATTACGAACTAATAAAGTGATTCTAATATTAAAAAAAGAATAAGCAATAATTCAATTTGTTTTCATTGCAAATTAACAGAAAAACTTTTTAAAATACTTTCTTTCCAATTTCACATTAGCCTGGTGTGAGAGTCATCGGCCATGTTTGTTTTCATTAACTGGTTCACAGCTAGATCAAATACGGAAGCTCATTTAAACACACAACATAAATTGTTTTTATGTGGCTAGAGTTAAATAGAATAAACGATTTAGTAAAGCGTGCTACAGTATCTACATTTGATTTAAGTAACAGCAATAAATTATCAACAAACGTTAAATATAAAGCTGCTGTCTAAAATTCGTTACAAAATCGGTATTGCTTTTGTAAAGTACCGTATAATCATTTGCTATGTAATAATTGCAAGACTTCCTGCGTTTTGTTATTAAATTTCTTACTTAATGCTCGGTGGACAGTTCTCACTAAATAAAAATGTTAACGATGGTCTTAAATGACACAACAAAGCAAGATATATATATTGATTCTAAAACGAGTCAAAGAAAGACTAAGTCCTTGACATCATGTTCCCAGGTTTTATAAACTGCTTAAATTCTAGACGATGCGATTGTCACCGAAGGTTGATTCCAGTTGATATGCTATGACATGAGAAAACTTCCTAATCGTCCATGCTTTAGCACGCTTTCATCGGATGATTCAGAGTTTAGAAATAGTTGATTGCAGAGTGTGTTTACTATGGTAAAGTCCTATTCCAGTCAATGTCCTGTCGTTTAAATTGAGTAATAATGTGCACATTTAGAATCAACTAAGCAAGAAGACTGCGATCAGTTATACATTTTTGATGGAATAATTTTTACTATTGAAACCATGAATATATCTCACATTATCTACCTACTCTTGTATATGTTTCATGAAACTGCGTATTCATATAAACCTGTAGCAATAATTCATGGCATTCTTGATGCGAAAGATACGATGGATTTCTTGGCGGAATATATTCGTAAGGTCTGTACTTATAGCATTATTATATAATAACATGTATTTACATATAGATTTAAAATTTTTTATTTTTTAGACCCATCCAGGCACACGGGTTGAAGTATTAAATGCATTACATGGATACCAAAGTTTACAACCCATGTGGGTTCAAGTTAATAAATTTAGTGAATTATTATCAAATTTAGTTCATGAAACTAACAGCAATGTACATTTAATTGGTTATTCACAAGGTAATTTTAAAAAATTTGTATAGTTTTGATATTTCTTTAATAAAAATATTTTTTTTTAGGAGGATTAATTTGTAGAGGCATTTTAAGTAGTGTTAAGAATCATTCTGTAGATAACTTCATCTCGTTAAGCTCTCCTCAGATGGGCCAATATGGAGGTTATTAATATGATAATATTCAACTTTCATCTTTCAGTTATCTATATTTAATTTGTTATGTATTACAGATACAGACTATTTGCGGCTTTTATTTCCTCATTTTATGAAGGAAAATTTGTATCGGTGAGATTATTGCTTATTTTTATTTACGAATAAGTCTTTTTGTAATAAATGATGAAAGGGTGATAAGATTACTTATCTCCAAACATTTGATAAATTGCAGGCATTTCAAGTTAACAAATGTACACAATTCAACTTTGATTATTTTAAATTCAAAAGGATAGATGTTTTAAAAAGATTTTTTTAATGTATTTTAACAACTGTATATCAATTCGAATTGACTTTTTACTTGGTGCATATATAAAATATGTTATTTATAAGTTTTATTTTTTTAGATTATTCTACTCGTCGTTTGGTCAGAGATTCTCTGTAGCAAATTATTGGAAAGGTAGAGAATTTAAAGTTTCCTTAATTTAAAAGTTGATATTAAAATGCAAATTAATTACTTCAAAAAACATCAAAATAGTGCATCTATTTATTTACTTACTTATTTTTGATATAAATTAAATAGTAAATAAATATATTTTAACTTTAGATCCACATCATCTTGATTTATATTTGAACTACAGTAGTTACCTTGCAGTACTAAATAACGAAACAACAAATCCTGAAAGTGCTGGTACAAATATAATTTTAATCATTTTTTTTAAATTTTTCTTTTGATTGTTTTAGTTCTAACAACTGTCTACATTTTATTTTAGCATTCAAAAATAATTTTCTTAAACTACAACAACTTGTTCTAATTGGAGGACCCGATGATGGGGTAATAACACCATGGCAATCAAGGTAAATAAAAAAAAAGCAAAAGCAACAGTGTAAAAAAGTAAATTTGTTCTTTCACCACTAGTCAATTTGGATTCTACAACAATAATGAAACTGTAATTGAAATGGTCGATCAAGAGGTAACAAAATTGTTTTTTTTTGTGCATTTTTATCTTTACAAACATTTAATAATTTTTTATCTTTTTAAAAAATAGGTTTACATCAAAGATTCATTTGGTCTGAAGACACTTGAGAGCAAAAATGCCATTATAGAATATTCAGTTCCAGGTGTTTATCATTTACAATGGCATCAGAATACGACTATTTTTGATAAATACATTTTACCCCATTTAACATGACAACTTGATAAATAATTTTGTCTTTTACTTGTTCGATTGTACGGTAGTTAGAATAAAAGTAAGTGCTGAGATTTCTTAAATTACTTTACCATTATTTTTCAACAACCAGTTTGCATTCTCAAAATAAGACAATTACAATGAAATGAATACAAAAAAAGGAATAAGTAGATAGCACAATAATACTGGCAATCACAATTTTTTTTTAAGTAAAGATTAATTTTATATCTTCTCTTAAAATTAAATCACAACAACCAGATTAAAGTAATTATTATCAATTTTTTTGTTTCAACTTTTGGTTTTTCCTTTTAACTTTATCTATAGTGCATCATTCAAACTTTGCAATTAAGATCATCATTACTACTCCAATTACCATAGCTAGCATTTCTTGAATAGACTGTCCGACGTTTGAATCTTTCAGTAGGTCAGGAATCACCGATACAGTTGCTATGTAAATAAAACCGCCAGCGGTAAAAGCTAAAGTCCATGCTGTTGCTGTTTCACCCATTCCTTCAGCTAGTAGACTAAAGACTGTACCTGTTAGTGCACCAATTGCAGTAACTAACTGAAGAAGAATTGCCTATAACAAGACAAATTAAATAATTTAAATTTAAATATTTATTTATTTATTTTTGTAGTTTTACTTACATTTCGACGACTAAGACCAGATTGAAGAAGAATAGCAAAATCTCCAATTTCGTGAGGAATTTCATGGAAAATAACAGTAACGGTGGTAATGACACCAATCCCTCGTCCAGCCAAAAAAGAAGCTCCGATTGCCATTCCATCAGTAAAATTATGAATAAAATCAGCAACTAAATTTAGGTAACCAGCTATTTTAATGTCTTTTGTATGTGAATGTGCTGTAAAAAGAAAAAATAAACACTACTGTAAATATAAATTTAAATTTGTATATCGTATAGCATATATTTATATATATTTTATAGAAAAGGAAAATAAAACACTATTTATGGCTTCACTGTCAAAGTGCATTTCAGATTGAATGGCATTTCCTGAAAAACGAATTACTACACGTTTCGCAACACGCAAACTCTAGACAAATAAAAGTAAAATTTTAAAAATTTTAAAATAATTAAAAGAATATGAAATTATTATTTAAAAAAATATTGAAAACTGAATATACGAGAAAAATAAATAAACTGAACATCTGTTTATCCACCTGTAGCGCAACTAATGGCCAAAGTTTTTTTTATTAGCAAAAGCAATGATAAGCCTAATGTATTTAATCAGATGGAAAAAATCTAAATAAAAATATATAAAAGTTAGAAAGACACTTACATTTAGAAGCATCATCCGATTTATGTTTTTTCCTAGGCGAATCCCCAGATGCGTCAAGACAATCATCATCTGATGCATTTTTTGGAGTAAGAAGTATACCAGGTGGTTCAATAAATTTCACTTCAAGTTTCTTCTTGTTAGAATCAGTGTTATGAAAGTGTGAATGCGTATGGCTTGACTTGGCAAATCTCAAACATTTTTCTACCATTAAAAATACACCGAATCCCACCAAAACCCATAAACCAACACTTATATCATGTACATCATGACCATTATCATGAGAATGTCCATGTCGAATTTTGCTAACACCTTCTCCAGTTGCACTACTCACAGCCATGTAAGCATGAGGAATTAAATGCAAAAATGCATCACCTAATAATCCTCCTGATGCAAAACTTAGTAATATTTTGAGCAAGTTTTGGTGTTCAGCAGAACCATCTACAGGAACAATAAAAAGTACAAGGAATGGCACAAAACTGACGAACAAGGTTGCTCCTAAAGCTTGAAGTACCAAACCAAAACCAAGTCTAGAACTAGGTGATCGAGGTGGCCACTGTCGGAATTTTGAATTACCGCGCGGTTCCTGTGATGCCCACGAAAGCTTTTCACTGTGATGGGCATGAATAGTCTGTTCTTTAGGTTCATTGTCGTGATCATGGACATGTTCGTGGACATGCGAATGGGAATGAAAGTCCTCGTTTGCCTCACGGGAGTATTTGAACGATGGTGGGTGTTCGTCTCCGTCGTGGGAATGTCCATGTCCGTGACAATTGACGAGTCTTAGAACAAAAATTGCAAATATCAAACATATACTTAACTTAGATTTTGTTAAACTGGAATTATATATCGTCATTGTAGTCACATAAATAATCTAGTAATGATATGATACGTTATTCCGCTACGAGAACGATAGCAAACGTGGCCTCAAAACCGGAAAATGGGTCGTATAAATCATTCTCATACATACAACGACATCTGCTGACAAATTATGAACATGCTAATCAACGCAGCATCACTACAGAAGAGTGCGTTGTGTTCTTAAAATAAACACACTTTATCAACAATTATGTCCATAGCAACTTTTTATTAACAAATTCACCGGCATACATTCGTCCCAAAATGAGTTTTAAGTAATTTTATACAGAAACAAATTGTGAAATATCAAATTTATAAATACAAATAATAAAAATAATCTTTCAAATGCTGCTTTTATATACATAATTATGGCTTATGAATAATAAAATCCCAAGAATCCTTCCATTTTAAATCAAAAACCTCTTGTGCATTTAATGGAACAACACCAAACGATAAAACACTAAATTTTCTGTAAACATAAATAATGCTCAAAACCCATATGACAACCGCTACTTTAAATAAATTCGTATAGTGTGGTGAAGCAAACAACCAGCTGTAAATAATATAAATGCAGTTCATTAATAAAAAAAACACGATTGCTTAAAATTCATAGTACAACTGGGTTTACCTGACAACTGTATACATATGATCAATCATCGCAGCCATTAATAGAAGTTTAAAAACGAATGCAGGTAGGTAATGATGAAGAAACAATGTACGATCAGCAAAAAAATATGGAAGATAATGAAGCAAATAACCAGTTAAAAATATTTCACCACTTTTAGTAAATTTTGTCCAAATATCTACATTGATATATAAAAAAATCATTTATTCAATTTCTTTTTAACATCATAAAATATTTGTATGTACCTGTAGGAATATCATAGCATTGCCTTCGTCTCCTCAATAAGTATATAACAAGTAAAGAAACATATAATAAGATGCTTACTGAAGCAGAATACCAAATAACTAAATTTCCGATTAAATGAATTTGAGCCTAATAAAAACAAATTTAAATTAAATTAAAAATTTGATTCTTTTCTAAAATAAAATTTAATTCTTACATTGCTTTCTTGGCTGACCCAATATGCAATACCACGAGTTAAAAATGGCCAATCAAATGGTCCTGAACTGTACATATGATCTTGAACGTTTTCTTGATTAACCAGAAACATTTTAAACTGAAATAATATTCATAGATATATTATATCAGATAAAAGCAATATTCAATAATTTATTAAAGCTGTACCTGTAATTCCCAAAGCTTCTCCCAAAAAGATAAATGTGTTGGTGCTGTTGGTACAAATTCAGCCATCCCAAGTTCACGTTCTCGATCTTTCCTATCAGCACCTATAACAATAAATAAATATATTAATTAATAATTGCATAAATATTAATGTATTAAGTAAAAAAAATTATACTTTTTGTGTATCTATGTTCTTCGACGTTCCACAGTGTACTTTCCTGATTAATTACTCTATCAGTCACTACTTCATGCTGGTGAAATCCCCAATCTGGCAATTGCTTCCCACTAAACTGTATGAAAAATCATGAATTCATTTATATATTAATTTTTCACACAATAAATTACTTTTAGTGCCTGTGTAGAATTTACATGAATGAGCCTAACTTGAGATTGAATTGTATGCCATACATCACCTTCACTTTCGCGATTTATAATATCCTAAACAATTTAATATTGGTAAAATAATGTATAAAATGCATACAATTGAGTACTTACAACTCTCCATAAATTCTGTGCTGGCATTGAAACGTTATAATCAATGTAGCAAGAAACTTCTTGATTTCTAGGTGACATTGGAGCTGCAACATCGTGACTAAAAAAAAATTAAGTTAATAATAAGTTGCTTTTCACAGTTAATGCTCTCACCTGTTTAGTGCTCTACTAGAAATTCCATGAACTAATTGAATAATATCCCCATGTTTAATTTTATCTATAGGCTCTGATACAACTAAATCATTTCTTTAAAAAGCAAAATAAAAAGTATAATTTACAGGGAAAATTGAATTAAATATTACAGCGTATTACTTTGAAGGACGTTTAACAATCCACCAATTATGGACATCTTTAAAACTGTAACAAGTAACTTGTTGTTGATGACTGCTACCTCGATTGTCAGAATAACGAATAGGATAAACATGTGAATGAGAATGAAGCCAGCAAGCCCTTCCATGAGTATGTCGAAGTGTAATTTGGGATCCGTGTACAATTTCTAATGGTTGACCTTTAGTAATTGATGCTAAACCACCCTAAATTTAAGAAATAGTTATTAAAATTAAAAATTATAATTAAAATTAAAACTTACCTCTAAGCTTGCTTGAAATGCACTTGTCATCACATTATCATGTGGGCCTGCTTTAGTCAATATTGATAAATGAATATAAAATACAATTACATAAAGAAATAATGGAACTATAAAAAGATTTAAAAATCTAATGATGAAATGCAAGGCCAATTGAAACTAAAAAATAAAAAATGAAAATAAAAATATTTTAATGATTTTTTCATAAATTACTCACATTACTCGTTAAAGGATTAGAAACTAATGACCAATAATCTCGCACTACTACTCCAATAATAAGGAAAAGTGACCACACAGCAACATATTTTATGCTAAACAAAATATAACAGTATATTAGTGAAAAATATTAACCACTTTGAAAAATGTTTACCAAATAGCGCACGTAATGGAAACACTCATTAAACTTAACCATAAAAACCAATTGAACGTAAATGGCCTGTAAAATTTAGACATAAAATCAAATAAGATATGAAATTAATTTATTTACATCTTAAATATAATTAAACCTGTTCTGCAGTTTTCTAAACTTAAGTAAACATAATAAACTAAATGAAGTGAAAAATAAAAGAAGTGCTTCCATAAGTATAAACCGAGATTGAGTCAACAAAGCATTGTCTAAATAAAACATGAAATAATATATTTAAATAAAAATTGTATTTAAAAAATAAGAATTAATTATCTATACCAAAAATTATCAAAAGTGCTGCTAAGATTCCAGTAAAATGCTTTAAACCCATTTCAATTATAATTTGATAAACAGTTGGAACTAAAAGACTTCCACAAAATGCTGGAATGAAACGAAATGCCCAAATAGGAACAATAGGAGCATAACCTGGAAATTGTAATAAAAATAAAAATTCATCAATTCTAATACTCTAAATTTATTAAATTTATTTTTTATACCTTTTCCTATTTGATCGAAATGATAACTTCCATCATAACCACTTAAATATCCCATAAGTGCAATTAATTGTTTTCCAAGAGGTGGATGAGAATCAAAAAAAAAAGTTCTCTTCATGTAAAGAGATGCATATTTTCCGTAATGTAACTCATCAAACCTAAATTTGAAAATAAATTTAAAATATAAATAAATATTAATAAATATAAAATTAATGATAAATTTCACATATTTTAAGATTTTTACACAATACTCCGTGGTTCTTCCAACCGCCACATCCTTGTAATCAAAGAAATTGTAAATAATAAAATTGCCATCAAATCAATTTCTGCGTTGACCGTAAAAGGTTTACATGATTTCTCTTCTTTCTTCTTTTGTACATCTGTCGATGACGAAACTTCACCATTCTAAAAATAAAATGAATTCAGTTTTTAGTCAGTTTTCAATTCATTTCCCTTAATAATTTTATTAAAATTCAGTAAACAGGAAACACCAAGAATATTTATTACAATAAAGTGATAAGATTGCAACGTTTTATTTATCTTAATAACATTTACAGTAATAAATCCAAATTAAATCGAAATAAAATAAATGATGATCAATCCAATTATTGCAATTGATAAATATGCCTCCGATTGACAATTACTACTGACCTCATGTTTCTGAGAGGTCGATCTTGCGACCTTCTTGTCTTTTTTCAAGTCACTCTCTGATTCTGTAGAAGTTGAGTTTGTGTCTTTTACAGTTCTTTTAGAGTCACATTTCTTCAGATTAGTCTTATTACCACCAGCCATTACTTCCTGTTATAGTCTATAATCATGCTAAATACTCTTCATAGGATCAAGCGTGACGTGGACGAGATTCACAACTGTTTATAAAATAAAGTTAAGAGTTCAAAATGTATGCGTCTAGTAACAGAAACATACCCTGGATGAAGATTGAACTCTTCTTCCATTCATCACTACGCATGCGCTGAATTCTTTAAAACTGCCTTTATTAAAGGTTTGTTTAAACTAGCATATTCCTGTGGCTAACTGTGATATACCGTAATGATAGGAAGCACTTGTACATACTCAAGAGGCGCTAAGTCGTTTTACAACTTTTTTTACTCGAAACATATTTTTAACAAATTAAAATATAGAATAAATATTTCTATCATACATTAAAACCAAACACAAAAGTTTTATTTATTTATTTAAAGTTCATTTTCATATTTATTTTTTTAATTTACTCTTTCTCTTTAATTAGGTTTCGATTTCTTTTCTGTGAAGGCATTAATTAATTTTAATCTAATTACTCTTAAGTTATTGGCTCAAACTCACAAGTTTGTGTATGTTCCAAGTATTTCAAGTTGCTATAGCAACCAATCAAAACAACACCTTAGTGGGATAGACGAATACACCTTATAAGAGTTTATTTTGCTTGTACCATTAGAACCGACAACCATTACGTAAGAGACCGCATGTGCTAATGAAATACTATCTGTAATGACTAAAATGACGGCGTACGAAGGTGCAGATAGTGAATTGATGGATTTGACTGCTACGGACTCAATATACGGTCTATTAAGCAATCTTAAAATCGAAAAAAAAATTGGTAAAGGCCAATTTAGTGTTGTTTACAAAACACGATGTAAATTAGATGGGAAAATATTAGCATTGAAGAAAGTTCAGGTAAAAGTTTTTATTAATTTATTTTTAATTAATGGAAAGAAATTAAGTTGTAAATAAGTAAATATATTGTAAACAATTACAATATATTTTATTGTAATGAATGTTTTAAATGCAGATATTCGAAATGATGGACTCCAAAGCACGTTTAGATTGCCTTAAAGAAATTAACCTATTGCAGGTAAAAATAATATTTTTAATGTTTTAAATTATTTTTTAAATGTAAAAATAAATAAATAAACATAAAAAAAAATTAGACCCCTTTAAACAATAAACTTCACTGCAACACATTTTTAACCATTTACCTTATGCTAATTAATGTTCAGTTTATTTTGTAAGAAGTAATGAATAATAATTTTTAATTAATTATCAAAGGTATAATATTACGTAATGTAAAAGTAGAAACTTAAATCAATAAATTCATTTACATTTTTTATTCCATTTTTTTTTATTGGTACTGGTAATGCATTAAAATATATTAAAAGTGAAATTAAAAATCAACTTTTATTCATAAGATTTTCTAAGAGACAATAAACACGATTCTTTATTGATTTTGTTAAAATTCTCCCATTTAGAAACCACACTCCTTTTCTTTCTTCAGTTTAGACACGCGAAGTGCTGCTTTACTAGTTTCCATAGTTGTTTACCCCTAATTTAGATCGTTTATAAGTATTGACCATGATAAAAAGTCATTTTTACTGTTAAGATAAATAATATTGATGGGCGAATGTTACAACATATCAACTTAATCCCTCCATCTACCATTAAGCTAATAAAAACCAGATATTTGTTTTACAACAGCGTGCACTTAGGTGCATGTGTATCTTTATTACTAAATTATCTTAGAAGTAATGTTTGTTTTCTTTTGTTCTTAAACTCACGTGAGGCATATAAGAAATCAATTGGAAATAAAGTTTACAGGGAGTTTACTTTCCTTTTTAATTTGATTTACGAATATGGGGCATTTCGCACTTAAAAAATAAGATGTAGAAAAAAATAATTCAATATTTTCTCCTTAGCAACTTAATCATCCAAATGTCATCAAATATCTTGCATCCTTTATTGAAGACAATGAATTGAATATAGTTCTTGAATTAGCTGATGCTGGGGACTTGTCTAGAATGATACGGGTAACAGAACAAATTCTAGAATAACTAAAAAAATTATGTATGGATTTTTTTTTATTTATAGCATTTTAAGAAACAGAATCGGCTTATTCCCGAAAGGACAATTTGGAAATATTTTGTTCAACTTTGCAGTGCACTGGAACATATGCATTCTAAACGAGTCATGCACAGAGGTTAGGAAAAATCAATACTTATTACATTTATTATGTAACATGCCTTGTTTATTTTAGACATTAAACCAGCCAATGTGTTTATAACAGCAGAAGGTGTTGTAAAACTTGGTGATCTAGGTTTAGGTCGCTTTTTTAGTTCAAAAACAACAGCAGCTCATTCTTTAGGTAGGTCTCAATTATAAAACAAAAACAATAATTCAATACTACACTATTGTTATTTTTTAAAGTTGGAACACCTTATTATATGTCTCCTGAGAGAATCCATGAACATGGGTATAATTTTAAATCCGATATTTGGTCTCTTGGCTGTCTTTTGTATGAAGTACGATAATAAACAATAAAAACTATTATAGTTGTTGTTTTTCGGAAAATTTAACGAATTTTTATTTCCAATAATTTTTCTGAATTTAAATTTGATATGGAAATAGGAGTTTAAAGAATTTTCCTGCATAATTTTTCTAAGCGATTAAATTTCTAATTTTTATGTTTTATTGTTTACAGATGGCCGCATTACAGTCGCCTTTTTATGGTGATAAAATGAATTTATACTCGCTTTGCAAAAAAATTGAACAATGTGATTATCCGCCATTGCCATCTGACTACTATTCACAAGAGGTTGGATTAAAATTTAAAAAGATATTTATTAATATTATTTCGGGCTGCTACCTTTTCAAAATAAAATATCTGGTGATATGTGGGTTAGCACATTATAATTAAAAATAATCTGCAGAGCTTAAAATCTAGATAATTTTGTGATTGAACATTTTCAAAATTTAAAAATTTTAAGCAATTTAATATTTAAAATTTAAGAAGGAAAAAATATTTTAGGTTATATCCAACAATTTTTAAATTCAGCATAATACCGCTGATTTCGGCATAAACCGGAGATGAACTAAAATGCCATTTTCGGGGAAGTGGCAGCTCTGAATATTACTTAAATTTATTTAATAATAACAAATAATTTTTTATTTCTAGTTACGTGATTTAGTTGCTGCTTGCATTAATCCTGATCCTGATAAAAGACCCGATATTAATTACGTGTACGATTTAGCAAAAGAAATGCATCAAAAAATGGTAGCTCCTGGTTCTGCAGCATCAGTTTCTTCATATGTACCAGAAGATAATTCAAGTTAAAAATAATTTTTAAGTGCTTTATTTTTTTCGTAATGCTGTTGGTACTGAATAGTGTTTAAATTTTCTTGTTCTTTAGCAGTGAAATTTTAATACAAAAGTTCAAAAAAAAATTAAAAAATCTACTTTTTAGAAACAAATTAAATTGCTTTATATAAGAGATTTAATTTAATTTGTGCTGTGGGTTTTTCTTTTGGAATGTTGTTAGCACATTTGTGATTGTATATAATAAAAAAAATACAAATAATCTGTTTTTTATTTGAGATAAATCATCACATTTTAGAAATATGCTACTAGATTTCTCGTTTCATCGTTATTTATTAAATTGAAATAACCCATGTGTGCATTAGAAAATACAGAAAATAATTAAAAACAATAAAACTTAAGCTGAAGTATCCATTGCTTCTGGAAGAAATTTCTTCACAGTTATCTGTTCTACATCTAAAGGTATAACTTTAGTTGAACGAACAGCTGTTGTTCCAGGATTGTATCGATAAATTCCTTGCCTAATTTAAAGTGTAAAATCGTTAATCCAATTTTAAATTAAAAACCTATCACTTACTTGATCCCCTTTTTATTAGACTCTTCATACGGACGAATAAAATCTACTCTATCCGTTGTTATAACGCAAATATCCACATTACTTCCAGAGCCTAAATCATTAAAAATACCACCACGAATTGCTTCACGCATCAAACGTTTTGCATCTTGCAACTTAAAAAAAATAAATAAATAACTATTCTATTTCAAAACACTGAAAAAATAAAATGTAATTACTTCCATTTCTGGTTTCCATCCTTGCTCCATCATCGCCATGGCAGCTAGGGATCCTGAGCCCATTGTAACGTATGGTAATTTATCACTCGAACCGTGTGGGTAGATACAATATAAATGTGGTCCATTTCTATCAACACCGCCTAACACCAACGCTGCTCCAATGAACCCTTGGTATCTATAATTTGTTTGAAAAATTTAATAATTCCAGTTTTATTTAACTTTTTTCAGTATCTTACCGGAATAACATTTGCTTGAGTAAACGATTAGCTGCAACTACGGGAACTGTTCTCCCAGTTGCCAAACGATGCAACTCCAGTTGAGACGAAATCATTTGAGTTGTCATTTCTGTATCTGCAGCTGTACCAGCACCACAACAACTGAAAAAAAATTGAAATACATACAAATTTATTTTGCGCAAGAATTAAATTACAATCTTGTTTACTTACTACATGTTTGGTGCTAAATAATGGATTTTTGAACAGTTTTTATCTGCTACTATATTACCGTCAGTTGCTCGTGTATCCGCACCGAGGATAACACCATCCTATAAAACATGAAAACATTTAATCAATGATTATTATATATATGAATAAATATATTGTTTTAACCTTAAATATTAATCCAGCAATAGTTGTTCCTGTTTTTCGAGCTTTGGGTACTGATAACCCAAGTTTACTTTCCAAGAGATTGTTTCTGTAAAGAAAACCAAATTATATTTTGAATATTGTCAAGTCATTGTTAACAAAGTTTAATGTGAATTTTATCCTAGTTATGTTTTAGACAAATAAAAGATAACTTATTTATACAAGATTATGTTTAATGAGATTTTAATTTTTTTCATGAACTTACCGAACACAGTTATCGAAAGAAAAGCCGGAATCATTGTCGTATGTTAAATCCTCCATTTTGCAAGTAATGGGTTTCTCTAAGTTGGTATTACTAAAAGCTGGGTGATTGCTAAAAGGTGACAAGATATTTTAAAGTGAAAGCATGTAAAAATATAACGGAAAATTAAAATTGCTGTGTCTTAAATTGATTTAAATAATCATTATGTCAAAAAATCACATGTCAAATCATTATTTAATAATGATTTGACATGTGATTTTTGTTTAAAGAATGATATTGATAAGTATTGACACAGATTAAAAAATATATTTTTTAATCTGTGGTAATACCCACTAGCTGGGTTATGGGAAGCAGAACAGAACTTGCAGTTGATAGATAATAATGGGATGAACGAATTGTCAGTCAACTGTTGCTATCCCTACACATGCCTGGATTGTCAGTCGAGAGCACGAAGATAATAATAATTTTATCTTACTCCCTGGTCGAGAGTCGACGGAGCAGAGCCGTAACCAGGGTGTAATATTGAGGCAGTCCGCTTCAGGACGCTCCACATAACCCAGAGAGGCGCATATTGGCTCTATTGAGAACTTTTTTGACTTTTTTGGTCAATTTCTGTTTATTTTTTAGAAAATTTAATTTTATTTGCCTCAGGGAGCCATCTAGTCTGGGCACAGACCTGTGACAAAGTCTTTGTATTTAATCAGTCAACAATTGATTGCTGACAGAGTATTTTTAAACGATTTCCCTCAAAGCGATTTTCTTAGGTTTTAAATTTTTAATTTTTAATATTTCTACTATTTGTAATATTTTTTAAAATAATTTAAAATTCTCTAACTTGTTTGATAAACGTCTCTGATATTGTTTGAAGTTTCTGGTATTGTTTGAATTAATTTAACTATTTTTATCCTTCTAGTTCAAAAATAATTAACTAAAAATAGTTATTAATTAGACATAAGGGACCATACTTAAAGAACGTTCGCCGGCAGGGGGGGGTATGATGAAACCGTGACACTTTGTGACTTGGGGGGGGCTATAACTTCCGTGACAGTAACGCCACGTGGTCAATATTGCAACCAATAGGAGAC